>BJCO01019482.1:0-20066 GCA_018326465.1 Flaveria floridana
AAACACATTCTTGAACCTTTAACAGTTCAGAACTATGTCTAACAACTGTAAACCTATATAACATTGTCATTTATGCGTGTAACAATAAATAATATAAATAGATATAACATTAAACAACCAACAAACAGATATAGAAGAGATTCTCATTATATTGATTAAACATTACATATGTGTTACAAGAAGAAGTTCTATTACATTTAAGCACACTAGACTAGAACTGGGGACATGTGTACCAACAGTGCGTGATCGATTTTGGAAGAAGTTGGGATGATCATTTACCGTTAGCAGAATTCTCGTACAACAACAATTATCATGTCAGCATTGGCATGCCACCATACATGCTATATGGTAGGAGATGTAGGACGCCCGTTTGTTAGGGTGATATTAGTCAGAGGGAGTTGGGAAGTATTGAGGTGATTGAAGCTACGACTAAGAAACTAGAAAAGATCAAAGCCTTTATGAAGGTACCTAAGGATAGACAGAAGTCGTATGTTGATAAGAGACGTAGACTAATTGAGTTGCAGGTGGGTGATAGGGATATGTTGAAAGTCTCACCTTGAAAGGTGTCATTCGGTTTAGGAAGCGGGGCAATTTGAGGCCAAGATATATAGGGCCGTTCTGAATCATCGCATGAGTAGGAGAGGTGGCCTATAGGTTAGAACTACCCGATGAGTTAAGTGGAATTCACCCGACATTCCATGTATCTCATTTGCGGAAGTGATTGGCAGATGAGGATATGGTTGTACCATTGGAGGATATTAAAGTAGATGAACAGCTCAACTATATGGAGCAACTAGTGACAAGCATTGATCGTAAGGAGAAAAGGTTAAGGAATAAAGTGGTTCCTCTTGTACGTGTACAGTGGAAAAACAGGAAGGGATCCGAGTCTACATGGGAGACTAAAGAAGAGATGAGGCAGCATTACCCTTATTTGTTTGAGGAATAACAGGTTTTGGGGATGAAACCTATATAAGGGGGGTGGACTTGTAACACCCGGATATTTTTGATAGACGAGAAAGAAATAATAAACGTGAATAAAAGAGGGAAATATAATTTAACCCAAAGTTGAGGGGTTAAAAGTGTCAAAAGGACAAAAGTATCAAAAGTTGGTGCATAAAGGTGGCAAGGCCGCCCATAATCATCTGCACATCCCATTTCTTTCGGTTTTAGAGAGAGAAAGAGTAGAAAGTTTGGGTTTCTAGAGAGAAGAAGAAGAAGAATTCGAATTCAAGGTAAGAATTCGTTGTTTTAAGTGTTCTTGACCGATTTTTAGTCTCGGGTTTGTGCTTATATGTGTTTGTGTGTTCGGTTATGTGTTTTGGTGGGTTTTTAGGTGTTTGAACTCATAGGGGCGTTCGGTTTTGAAGAAGTCTATCCGAAAGATTGCCAAAGGTGAGTTCTAGAGCCCCTTTTTTTACATGTTTTAACTGATGTTGGGGCTAGAAATGCATGTTTATCCATTTTTATAAAATGGGTGTGTATTCCCGTATGTATGTGCGAATGTGTATATGGGTGGGTGTATGTTTGGGTTTGATTTATGGTTATGTTCATGTTATGATGCTTAGAACGTTAGAGATAAGCTTAGATCATGATAAATTGATGAATTGGGATCGATTATTATGATTGATAGTATGAGTTGGCTGCCCATGCGCCTAAATAGTGGCCCATGCGCCCAACAGTCAAAATTGCTTAAGTGTCCCCCATGCGCCCAAACTCCATGCGCCCAAATAGTACCCATGCGCCTAGGCACTCTTGCGCCTGCATAGTGCCCATCCGCCTAGAATTTGCCCAGAATGACTAAGTGTTGGGCCATGCGCCCCAATAGTGCCCATGCGCCTAGAACCTTCCCATGCGCCTAAGTGTTCCCATGCGTTCAAAAGGCCATACGCCTGCATAGTGCCCATGCGCCTAAGACATAGAATTTATTTTCTGAATTTTAGAAAAATATGACGTATAGGCTTTGACTTGGGATGTTCCCAGGGGTGATGTGAGTTGACTTTTAGTGATGGATGATGTGTGATTAGATGGGAGTGCTGGGTGATGATGTGTGATGTCTAGACAATGATGTGTGTTGACTAGATGATGATGTGTGATGATGCATGATGATGTGTGATGTAAGTTTTGTTCCTTAATATGTATTATTTACGTCGTTTCACGTAGTGCGATTATGTTAATATATATAAAGTATTATCTTAACAAAGTGAAAGAAATAAGATAATAAGAAGTGGAACTAAATGAATGAATGAAAGCCTTGCAAGCAAAATGGAAAGAGGTTCACAACTCCATGTGAGTTGTTAGAACAACTGTGTGTGGAATAGCGTGCGATTTTGGCTAACTCATGAGGGTTCACACACAGTGGGAGTCAGTCTTGGTGGCTGCTCCATACGTGCAATGTGGTATTAACTGTGTGTTATGTAGCGTACGATCTTGGCTACCTCATAAGAGTTCACACACACTGGGGAGTCAGTCTTAGTAACTGTTCCATACGTGTGATATGGTATCCTTGTCATTCGACCTCAGTAATCGTGGTTGCGTGCCATGAAGAGGGTAAAGCTTGATAGGATCTAGATTTAATAAAAGATAATAATAAAAGTGTGAAAAGTGCGAAACGTATAAAATGTGCGATATGAACGAAATGAATGAAACGTGCGATAAGAATGAAACGTGCGATAAGAACGAAATGTGCGATAAGAACGAAATGTACGATATGTGACCATGCGCGACAGTAAAGAAAGTGTTTTAACGAGCCAAAGGTAATTTATATTTTATAAAAACTAGAATTGACTCAGCAATGCTGACTTTTATGTATTTTCCAGTTGGCAGGTAAGAGTTGTTAGGGATGGCACGGAGGCAGCTACTTGGATTATTTTGGATGGCATCCATTTTATGAAAAATGATATTTTTTTGATGTAATGCAACGAATGATATTTTGTAACGATGTTGTATTATTTTGCAAAAGCAGTTATTTTAGTTAAATGATTCCGCTGCTATGTGTTAAATAAATGTGCGATTTATGTGCGATGAATGACCGGTGCCCGGGAACGGGGCCTTACATTTATCTCACTTTCGGAAGTGCCTGACATAAGGTGATGTTGTTATCCCTCTTACCGACATCGAGGTTGATGAAAGGTTGAATTATGTGGAGCAACCTATAGCCGTCCTAGATTAAAAGAACAAGAGGTGACGAAATAAGGTGATTAGCCAAGTAAAAGTGCAATGAAAACATCGTAAAGGATCAAAAGCAACCTATACAAGGGGGTGGACTTGTAATGCAAGAAAAATCTTAAAAACAAAAGAAAAGGGACAAACATAAGACATGAAATAAGTGGAAGGACCAAAGTTGGGTAAAAGAAGAAAAGCATCATAAAGTGGGCATAAAAGAAGATGGCCACCCACCCCTCACCCCCATGCACCCTCAAATCAACCATATTCTAGATAGAGAAAGCTTGCATCGGTTCTAGAGAGAGAAAGTAAAGGTATTCATCAAAGGTTTGATTTTTACCATATTATTGCTTAGATCTAAGATAGATCTTAGCTCCTAAGTTATTTTGTATGTGTTTTCATATGTTAAGTTTGAATCTTTACTTGTGCATATGTGTAGATCTCAAGTTTGTTCTTGGGTTTTAGGGTTTTCATTCGAAGGCTTGTTAATGTGAGTTCTTGATCCCCTTATCTTTATGTTTTAACAGTTTTGGGGTTGATATGCATGCTAATATGTTAAACCTATGATAGCTTTTGCTTTTCCATGATAAAGGTAACATTTGTTATGAAATCCTTATGCTTTTACAAGACTTATGTTGATTTATGATGCATGGTGTGTTTTTGTTATAAATCATAGATAATGGGGACCAGATCTAAGGATTAGAACCATGAATAGGTTTATTATGTCCCAAAACAACTAATTTGAAATTTGGACAAAGGCTTACAACACCCGCATTTGTTCTTTAACAACCGTATTTGTTCTTTAACAACCGCATTTGTTCACCTTACCCGCATTTGTCTCCTAGTCTTCATATTTACCAAGTGTTGGTCATCCGCATTAGAAACCCACATTGGTTTACCTCTCACATTTGTTTATGGAGATGCCTAAGCCTAAGTGCTAGTTCCTGTATTAGTATGTCGACCCGCATAGTTACTGTTATCTGCAATTGATTAGTTGCCCGCATTGTTACTATTGTCCACATTAATTGATACTTGGAATTTTATCTGAGTTAATGCTTTATTTAGCTAACAGATTATTATATAAATAGTATATCATTAAGGTTTAATGTTCCATGTTATGTGTTGATAATGAATGGATACCTTATAAGCATTACTTATGATAAAAGCGGGGATAATGAATGGATACCTTATAAGCATTACTTATGATAAAAATGGAATATCAATGAATGATAGGAATGACACTTAAACCTAATGAATGTTACCCCCGAGCCCTAATGTTGATGAAAAGTCTAGCAAGCAAAATAAATAGAGGTGCTCGGCCATGTTGTTGTTAGCTTAACTGATATGCAGTTGTTTTAGCCAATGCGGATGCACATGTTGGGTCTGATCCTTGAGAATGAACAATAATATGAATAAAATCTTCTTCATCAGCAGGCTTCATGCCTAGCAGTGCGTGTCAACTATCTAGGGTTAGCTACTTCTTCTATGTTGTACTAGTAGGGGTTCGACATCTGTTGTAACCATATGATGTATGCTCTTGCCTTGTGAGTTCCTAGTAATGAAAAATGGAACGAGAAAGAAAGAAAGATAATGAATATGATAAGTTAATTCGGCTTTTATGTATAGTGAATGTGTGCTCATTAAAAGAATTTTCCAAAAAAGTATAAAATGCTATCAAAAAGACTACAAAGTAACTTAGGCCATAGAGGATTGTAAAATAGAATGGGAAGGTCATGAATTCCCCTCTAGGATGTTTGTTGTTACCATAACAGGACTCGATGTTGTGTTAGGTATTGATTGGTTAGCCGCCTATGAGGCTAATATAGTTTGCCAGAGGAAGATGATTCGTATGAAAGCGCGTGATGGTAGCCTAATTATGTATGCAACGATAAAGTCTATGAAATTCCAAAGATGATATCCATGATAAAGGCAGAAAAGTGTATGAGGCGAGGGTGCATAGCATTCTTGGCATATGTTAACATTTCTAAACCTAAAAAAGTAAAGTTGATAGATGTGCCCGTGGTGTGTGCCTTTCTAGATGTGTACCTTGAGCACTTGTCTGCACTGCCCGATCGACAGATAGAGTTTCAGATTGAGCTTGTGCTAGGAGCTCAACTTGTTGTTAAAGCATCATGTCGTCTGGCTCTGTTAGAGATGAACGTATTGCTAAGCCAACTACATGACCTTCTCAATGAAGGTTTCCTCAGATCGAGCATTTCTCCTTGGGGTGCTCTGGTGCTGTTCGTAAAGAAGGAAGGTGGTAGCATGCGAATGTGAATAGATTAAAGAGAGCTAAATAAGTTTGCGATAAAGAATAGATACCCATTAGCTAGGATTGGTGATGTGTTTGACTAGTTGCAAGGTGTAGAATGGTTCTTGAGGATCCACCCATCAGCAAAAGGTTAAAGAGTAGGATATCCCACAGATAGTGTTTCGGACACGATTTGGGAATTATGAGTTTGGTCTAACAAATGCTCTAACAACATATATGGATGTGATGAATAGGGTTTGTCGATCTACGCTTGACAAAGCGGAGATAGTGTTCATAGATGATATCTTGACCTGCTCTATGAACAAGGGAGACCACGCTTGTCACATCCCTAAGGTGTTGGAAACCCTAAGAAAGGAGAAACTTTATGTGAAGTTCTCTAAATACATGTTTTGGTTATGCAACGTTCAGTTTCTTGGTCATGTGATTAACCAAAAAGGGATCCTTGTCGATCCTACTAAAGTAGAGGATGTAATGCAGTGAAGTTCGACAAAGACGTCGCTAGAAATTTGAAGCTTCTTCGGATTGGTGGGTATTACAGCAGGTTTATCATGTATTTTTCCAAAATAGCCTCGCCACTAACAAAACTAACAAGGATGGATGTGAAGTTTGAGTATGGGTGAAAGTCAGGAGAACGCGTTCATTGAGCTAAAGAAAAGGTTAATACAAGGTCCTATGTTGATGCTACTAGAAGGAAATGAAGACTTGGGTGTCTCATCTGATGCTTCTTAACAAGTTTAGGGTGCGTCCTGATGCAACAAGGCAAAGTCATAGCGTATGCCTCTCGACGGTTAAAGATTCATGAAGTGAATTAACCTACCCACAATTTGGAGCTGGCTGTTGTGGTATTCGCGTTCAAGATATGGAGGCATTATTTATATGGTGTCAAATTTATACTTTTTACAGACCATAAAAGCCTAAAATATTTCTTTGAGTAGAAGGATCTCAACATGAGACAGAGAGGATGGTTGGAGCAAATAACAGACTATGACTGTAAGATTCATTATTACCCGGGTAAAGCTAGCATGGTGTCTGACGCCCTAAGCCTTAAGGAAAACCATGAGTCGATTCGAATGAGGTCTTACCGGTTGATTGTGACTACTGATGTGATAAAGAAAATTTGTGAAGCGCAGAAAGAAGCTCTGAGGCCCGAGCATATGAATGATGAGAGGATAAAAAGGCAGGTCGCTAATCTAGAAGAAAACACCAATGGTGTCAAAACCAGATTTGGGTGTATGTGGATCTCTGTTTGTAGAGTCTTCGGGAGAAAGTGTTAGACGAAGCCCACGAGACTCACTACTCGATTCATCCTAGAACCACCAAGATGTACCAAGATCTAAAGAAGAATTATTGGTGGCTGAGAATGAATGTCGATATAGAAAAATATTTGGAAAAAAGCTTGACTTGTCTAGAAGTTAAAGCAAAATATAAGAAGCCATATAGGAAGATCCAACGTTTGGAGATTTCTGAATGGAAATGGGATCATGTTACCATGGACTTCATAACTAAGCTACCTCGTATAGCTAAAGGTTAAAACGCCTTATGGGTTATAGTCGATAGGTTGACAAAGAATGCTCACTTTCTACCGAACTGGGAGACTTATAACTCAAAGCGACTAACTAAGTTGTTTATTAATGAAATATTTACTCATCATGGTGTGCCGGTGTCGATTGTCTCTGACAGAGACATGCAATTTACATCAAAATTTTGGAAGAAGTTCAATGACTCTATGGGAACGAGACTGCACATCAGCACAACATACCACCCGCAAATGGATGGCCAATTAGAAAGGACTATTTAGACATTAGAGGACATGCTTTGGGCATGTATCATAGACTTTGGTGGAAGCTGGGATAATCACCTATCTTTAGCAGACTTTTCATACAATAACAACTACCATGTAGCATTAGAATACCCCTGTATTAGATTCTTTATGGTTAGAAATGTAGAACCCCTGTGTGTTAAGGTGGAATTGGTAGAAGGAATTGGAGAGTATTAAGGCTATAGAGGTTAATAATGAGAAACTAAACATAATTAAAGCCTACATGAAAGCTGCCAAGGATAGGCAAAAGTCCTATGCTGATAAACATCAAAGACCAATTGAGTTTAATGTTGGTGATAAAGTAATGCTAAATGTTTCACCTTGAAATGGAATCGTCCGATTCAGAAAGAGAGGAAAACTAATCCCTAGATTCATTGGGCATTTCAAAATAATAGCCTGTACGCTGGAGTTACAACATAGGTTAAGTGGAATTCATTCCACTTTCCACATATCATATGTGCATAAGTGTTTAGGAGACGATGATGCTCATGGTCTGCTTGAGCATAGGGAGATAGATGATAGATTGAATTATGTAGAGAAGCTTGTAAAGATAATATATAAGAAGGATAAACAATTGAGAAATAAAATGGTTCCACTTGTCTGGGTATATTGGAAACACAGAACGGGGTCGGAATCCACTTGGGATCCGAAGATTATATGAGACAGTCTTACCCTCAATTTTTGGTGTATGGCGGGTTTCAGGGACAAAACCCAAATAAGGAGGATAGACTTATAACACCCTGAATTTTCCAAAGAAAATTAAAGTTCTTGTGTGGAAAGGAGGTTCTCACACGATTGGGGTTTTCATGCAAGAATACCTGCGAATGCCAGAGCATCTATTTGTCTCCACATCACGTGAAAAATTCATTTGTTGTGCTTAGAGAGAGGCGAAAGGTTAATGAGTGAAAATAGTGCAACTTGGTGTTTAAGGTATGTATTCGATGATGTTCGATGTATTTATGCCTTTATAAATGTTTGGTAATGATATTAGTGCATGATTATTTAGTTCCTAATCTTAAAGCTCTTGTTTTAGTGTTATTCTTGTGCAAATGTCATAAGGTGAGTTCTAGACCCCTTTTTTGACATTTTTTCATGATTTGGGGCTAATATGCACACCTTATTGAATGGTTTGATAAATTATAATTGTTTTGATTGATATATAATGGGTTTGGATGATAAAAGAGCTCGAGGATCGTTAACTTGAGTCTGAAGTTTCGAACAGATGCATAGTTCTCGTGTGAATGGTTTAGTTCTCGTATAAGACAGTTATTCTCCATATTTCTCACGTGAAGCATGAAACTTGTATGGTAAGTTATTGCGCCTTAGATAGTTCTCGCGTTATGAGTTCTCGCTCAAGATATAGCATTCATGTGATGAAGTTCTCGCATGAATCTCAGTTAGTGAATAGAGAGTCACACAAATCGTGGTTCCTGTATAGATGGTTAGATACGTGTATGGATACCCTCATATGGTGTTCGACAAATATAATGTAAATAAAGAACTTATAGCTAAAGAAAAAAAGTAGTATGTATTACTATAGTTAAAGATTAAAGTAAGCATAGTCCAGCTCAAATGTGAAATGTAAAGAACTTGAATAATAATTCAATAATAGTTACCCGTTAAAACATAGTTGTTAAAACGTTAAAGTATGCTAAATAAGTCTATCAAGCATAGAGTTCCTGACTTATTTCAAGCCTCGACATAGGACTCTTATGTAATGACAAGCGACAGAATTCTTGCATGTGTTGCAAGCCACATAGGAGTTTTGCATAATAGCAAGTGGCAATGAAGTTTTGTGTTTTACGTGAGCTATGGCTAAAGGAGTGTTATATGAAGTACGGGCGCATAATAAACTAAAGATAAAGCAAATGTTAGAGATACGATAAAGTAAAAGCTAAAGTATATGTAAGGTTATATAAGAAGGATAATGCAACCAAAGCAACCAAGGGCTTCCTGCATGCATGCACTTAGTACAAGGTAGAAGTTGCTTCGGAAGTTTACACCCTGCACTGAATATATTCTCTGTGTAAAATTTTCCGAAGCCAAAGACCAAATCTTCCGAAGCCAAAGACCAAATCTTCCGAAGCCAAAAGATGAAGTCTTCCGAAGCTTCAAGGACAAAGTCTTCCGAAGTCGAATATAAAGACTAATTTCTTTTGAAGAAAAAGGAAAATATGTTTTCCTTGGATGTACTTTTGCATAAAGCTGACCCACTTTCTGCTGCAACTCTAAAGACTCACCAACTTGTAAGAGTTTGTGAAAAGTTCTATGCTTTTGCAACTGTACATTGAGGTCTTGAGTCTATAACTTTCTACTTCATGTACTTTTATCCTTTTTGTAATATATTAGGATGTGAGCTATGGCATGTCATAACCACTAGTCAAAAGGCAACCTGCCTTTTGGCTCTACATTGATTTTGTGGTCTTTCAATTTTCCAACTGCCTTTCCAAGTATAGCTGCTTAGTATAAAGTATCTCATGGTCTTGTATCCTATTTATGCATTATGACACTTGTAAAAGAACTTGAGATTAATATACAACATTCTTGAAAACCATATATATTGTTCTTGAGTTTTGTCTCCTTGTTTTACTTGTGTTCTTTGTATCTTGTTCTTAAATCAGGTTCCCTATTTGAACTGTTAAGTGTTCTAACATATTCCTCATTGTGAGACTGATTATATTGACCTCCTTTAACCGGTCCTGCAGTATGGTTAAAGAATAAGTATAATAGATGTTAAGGAAGTCTTACCTTAACGTAAGCATTAAGATAAAGTGTAATATATTGTTAAAGTCTTTTCAAGATCCTTATTCATCTTGAAAAATCATTTCTTGGCAATGCAAGAAGCAATCATGTGTCTATACATCAACTGCTGAAGCTGAATACATCGTTGCTGCAAGCTACTATCTCAACTCCTATGGATTAAGAATTAGATGCTAGACTATAGTTTCAACTTTAGGAGACTCCTATACACATAGAAACCAAGAGTGCTATTTCTATCAAAGAAATTCTGGTCAAGCACTCCAAGACAAAACATATTGACATTAGGTATCATTTCATTCGAGATATAAATGAGAAAAAATTGATCAAACTAGTCAAAGTTGATTCAAATGAATAATATCTTGATTTGTTCACCAAAGCCTTTGATGAATAAAGATTTAAGTATTTAATTAGGGCTATTGGGATGATCAACATTGATTACTAAATCTCTTTTGAAAATCTTTTGAAAATATGTCATGTCTAAATTGTCTATTTACAATTTAAGCCTTGTTACAAAAGGTTCTCTCTAAAATTCTCTAAGTATAAATTCTTCCAAAGAGAAATTTACACTCAGAAGAAATCCTTATTCATCTTCCAAAGGCAAATTCCTCTGCACAAGTATTCTCTTCCAAAGAGTTTTTAGCCTCGGAAGATCATTTGATCATAGATCAAATCTGAAGAAAACTTCTTAAGAGTTATTCATCTTCCGAAGCAAGGCTACTAACTTTTTCTCTTGAAAGAACACTTTATTCTCAGAAGCAAAATTTTCTTCAAGACATAATTTGCTTCGAAAGATAAAGTGGCTTCGGAAGACAATCCAGAAAGAAAAACACAAGAGTTCTCTCGGAAGCAATTTTATTCTTGAAAAAAAACTTTACTGTGTAATGGAAATCTTTGGGCCCCACTCTGAAAAAAGTAAGACTTTATTGGTAATTGTTGAAATATTTTAAAAGGTCTTTCTTACCGCCCCTGTCAAATCCGAACCCAAAACGTGCGTTTCACCTTATCGGTTTGATTTTTCACCATCATTTAAATATTTCTGACCTTCTTTATTTTCTTTCTTTTGCCACTGTAAAGGACCTAAACTTTCCATTGTCATCTTCATTCATTCTCAAATTACTACTCTTAAACTCCTTCAAACAGTATCTTCCCCAAACAATGGCCTTCAATCCGCAGCATAACCACGTCGCCATCCTTGACTTTTCCATGGATGCTGACTATGTCCCAATCATCCAATTCCTAACCCAATTAGCATAATTTACTGCTCTGACTGTTAACCCCACCATTTATTCAAACCATATGGCTAAATTCTGGGCCAATGGTCAAAACGACATGCTTAGTGGCCAAAGGGTTATCAGGTCGAGAGTATGCGTGCCGGAGATTACTCTCAGTGAAACCGCCATCAGGGAGCATCTAGAGCTTTATGATGAAGGCGCCCCATTGAGTTCCCCAAACAAGATTTAGAAGACACATATACCCAAATAGGATATGGAGGAGATGTCAATAAGTCCACAGTCTACACGTTTAACTTCTTCTACAACTGGAAGTTCTTGCTGCATGTCATCCTTCACAGCTTGTCCAACAAGTCAGGGGGTTGGGATCAAATCCCTTATGATCTGGGCTGCCTAGTCCACGGGTTGGTACAGGGCCTTAGATTTAACTACTCTAGGTTTGTGCTGAATAACATAAGAGGTAATCTCACTAGGAACATATTTTACTTGTATCCTAGGTATATCCAGCACATCATCAATTGTGAGTTGGATCAGTATAAACTAGAATATGCAGATATTCTAGTTGTTCCTCAAATAAGGTAGGGTATCTTCAAGATGATGAAGAAGATATCCTCCAACTTTACTAGAAGGTTCACTAACCTCCTTCCAAGTATGCTTAAGCCAATGGCTCCTGGTGACATCCCTGCAAACCTAGCAGGTGATGAACCCACACCAGATACCACCACTTCATAGCTAATCATTTTTTCCTACCCTATTAGGTTTACCTATCAAAGATGCCCCAAACCCTTTTTCAATCTACTCTAATTAAACAAGTGCCCTCTATTTAAACCAAAAAGGCTAGAGTGGAACAAAGAGCTCCCACTCAGCTAGAGGTCCAACCATCCTCTATAATTGACCTCAATATCAGCATTGAGTCTCCTCAGTCTTAACCTGATAAGCACATTGCCCAAGCTTCAAGCCCTTAGGGTGAGTCCCAACACTCCCCTGAGTATCTAAAAAGGGACACCCACATCACTAGCTCAATGCCAACTAGATGTTGACCAAGGTCCCGGGTCATTAGGTGTAACTTATATATCCTTCACTGACCTATTAACGCTATCTCATGAGGATCTCATGTTTCCTCAGGGTTATGATGTTGATCTACCACACCACTCTCAAGATCAACTGAGCCCCAGGGAACCTCTAATTTCTATCCCACATCAGTTAAGCCAAACTGACGTGAGTCCCATAGGTGTGGAGGGGACTCATATAGGCTCAGCTAGCATTACTGGGAGTGTCTCATTGACCTCTAAGGACAGTGGTAACATAGCTGCGACTAAGTCTACGGCAACCTCACCAATTGATATCTCTAAAAGAGACATAAGTCTGCAAGGGAAACCAGGGTGCCAAGAAACCACATCTGGTGATGAGTATGAACATATAAGGTATGTTATCTCATCTCCCAATGATTCTTCAAAAGAAGATAAGGGAAATCTGCAATTCACCATTCAGTACCTGCTTTCTAAAGTCTCAAACCTTGAATTCAAGGTTAGGACTTTGTAAGATAGGTCTGCCACTCAACAACATGAGATTGAAGATCTTAAGGCCAAACTAGAAAAGACATAGTTTGAGGAGTCTGTTAGGCAAGTACCGGTTCAAGTCTCTTTAAGTTCTACCTCTAGCTTATCTACTTCTGAAGATGATACTACCAAAAAGGGGGAGAATGTACAAAGGCAAAGTCATGAGGATCTTACCTTGGCCATCTCAACTCCATCTTTAACTTATCCTACACCATAATGCTCCACAACCATCTTCCCTCAGCCACCTCCCATTGCAATTCAAGTGGATCCTAGGATGCTTATTGATCTTCATAGATTCTTAACCAACTATCTCATAAGCTCCTCACTTAACAACCCTCACCTGATGTTGCAGTAGCATACTTTTGAGCTGAAGAACTTCAAAGGTTGAGTGCACCACCTACCATTGAGAAAGAAGTTGGTCAACCTAAGGTCCCTATTAAACCTAAGATTGACTTGGAAGAGGAAATAAGGACTCATGGCCTAGCAACTAAATCAGTTGGGACAGGTAGTGATATTCCAATATCTTCTGAAGTTGAAGTTCAAGCCACGGTAAACAGTGAGGACTATCTCAAAATCCCTCTCTCTTTAACGCCACAAGTTCAACCCTACTCTCCCAAACCTGAATCATCCAAGCTAGAATCTCCAAAAGCTGAATCTTCCTTGGATCCTAAAGGAAAAAAGGAAGACGACTACTGAAGAGTTTCTTGAAGAAGAAAGGTTGGAAAAGCTTAAAAGAAAAGGTAGACTCAACACTGGGAAGCTGCTGGTTGCAAGGAGCAAGGCAACAGCAACAGCTTAAGAGTCTATCAACAACAAAAGAAGAATGTAGGTGATAGATAGGCTTATCAATCTAGGAGTGTGTAATGAAGAAATGCTCTTACTCCCACTTGATGGGTTTATGAAACTGGAAAAGACAACCTTGCTGTAAAAGGAGAAGGAGGAAGCAGCAAGGTTAGCCAAAGAGGAAGAGAAGATGAGAAAGAAAGGAGAAAATGAACCAAATTAGAGGTTACAAAAGATAGCCTTTCTATGCTCAAGGGGCTATTCTCAAGAGGAGATGAGTCCTCATGAAAATGAGACGATCTTGTTCCTTTTTAACAAGAACAAGATTAGATCAACAAGGAAAGGAAGAAAGCTACCAGAGAGAAGTTGAAGGAGAAGAAGAAGAGGGAGGAGGAGGCCAAACTTGCGGATGCAAAGAAGGTAGGAGACAAAGCCTGGATGAAGGCTTATCTCAGGGCCCACGGCTTCACAGGCAGGAAAGTAGGTCCCATGTCTGAGAAAACCCTACAACGACATGTTGGTGATATCAAAGCTGATATTCGCTTAGGAAGAAGGAAACAGGTATACCAAACTCAAAGTGTATAGAAGATGGTACCCAAACCAACACCCAAACCATAACTAATAAAACCTGAACCCACGCCTCTTCCCTTCCCTATCTAAACTGAACCCAATACTAAACCTTACACTCATGAACAGACACCATCAGTCTTAACCCCACCCTCATCCACTACCTCTCAACGACCACCACAACTACTCATCCTAAATCTCAAGACATAACCCAAAACCCAACCATTACCCAAGCCATCCTCTGAACCATCTAAGCCTCTGACCTTAGAGGAGTTCAAGGAGATCAAAGGAAAGCACATTAACTGCACAACCCTGAGTGACATCACTTGTGAGAAAGAGTCCATAACACTAAAATACATTGATGGCTCTTCTTGTTCCCTCACAAGAGATGCATTCCTTTATCTGCCCAGGGGAACACTGGACCAAGCTCTTCAACTCTTGGCTACAAACTCTAACTCCCTCAAGGAAGAAGAGAAAAAGCTGAGAAGAAGACTAGTGACTTTATTGGACCCCAGGAAAGGGGATAAACTGCTAAACATGCCCCTCAATCCTAGGAAGAAATTTTTTCAATGGAGGTTCGATGACTCTTCTCATAACTTTGTTGTGGAAAGAGAGAATGGTGACGTCAACAAACTTGACACACTATCTCTACTACACTCAAGCAGATTTGACATTGTTGAGTTAGGAGAGAAGCCATTCTCAAATCCCTCAAACTCCCAAGTAGCTATTCACATCAGAAATTACTTAGGTGGCATTCATCTTGCTAAGCTACCAAAGAAAGCAATTGAAGAGGGGTTGAAGTTGAGAAAGGATGAAGAAGAAGGTACCACTACTAAAGAAAGTTCATTCCTTCATATGATTCAAGGCCCTACTTCAGATTCCATAGTTAGATGGGAATATGACCATAATTCCCATCAATTAACTCTCTTCAGAGGGCCACAACAATGGTTGCATGTCATTCACAGTAATAGATTAGACCTCCTCTCTACCAATGACTTGTACAAACTTCTCAGCACCACTTCAGGAAAGAATAAGGAAAGTGACAAATACCTTCTTTCTTTAGTGTTGAAAGTTTTGAGAAAACGAAGAGAGTGAAGTTTCGGTAACATCAGCCTAGGGAGAATTTATTGGATCAAATGAGGCTGGTGCAACCAAAACTACACTTAGAAGATCTTTAGTACAACTAAATAAAGTCTTCTAAAGAAAAAGCAACTCTTCCGAAGACACATGGAAGATCTTCCAAAGCCTAAAGTGTGAAGGGCTTCCGAAGGAAAACTAAGTCTTCTGAAACTAAGTAGTTTTCCTTCCGAAGTGTTCAACTTAGAAGATCCAAGGCAAAGTCTTCTTAAGAATGAAGTCCTGAAGACTTTCAGAAGACTCGAAAGAAGTTGATTTTTCTGAAGTATAATTGGCCTCAGAAGAACTTATTCTTCCAAAGCTATTTTACCTTTGGAAGAATCAACTATGGACCAGTGCACATAAGTATGGTCTGACTGACACGTGCTATCAAGTCTGATATACTGCATGGTGTTTTCCCACACCCATGTAGTTGACCATACTTTATTCCACTACTCACCTTTTATTAGTTAGTATAGTTACCAACTTTAGTAGGTAACAAAAGTAAGTCATGGACATGTCATGACTACCTAATCTAGGATAGTATTTTATCTTAGATACCATACTTCTAGCAATGTAGTATTTGTTTAGATGTAAGTTTCGGCTGATTTTCTAAGTATAACCGGCTTTAGATAGTAGTATATATAGTTTCTTAATGTAACTCATTATGCATGCTTTGTAAGAGTCTAATAAACACTAAGTTGAGAAGTAATATATACAAGTATCTTGAAAAACAATTTCTTTTGTTCATTAACTTAGTATATTATAATCATCTTAGTTAGAGATTCTGCATCATCAAAGGAGTGAGACTTAGTGAGTTTGTGAGGAAAATATTGTTTTGAGACACCAATACTGATCCTGCAAGGAGAAGGCTTTGTCTGCCACAGTGCAGGGAAGGATAATCTTCATCACTCCATCTTTCATAAACTCTCATCTGCAGCTGGATGATGCAGAAGGTGAATTGTCTTTCCTAAAATCTGCTGTTAACCACTCCTTTGAGCAGCTGGGCTATGAAGGTGACTTCTCAGTCAGAACCTTCAGGATAGGGAAGGTTTCCTCTCAGTGGAAGTACCTCCTCCATGTCATTATCCACAGCTTCTCTAACAAACATGGAGGATGGGACCAAATTCTAGAAGACCTCTCTTTCATAGTCCATGGAATGGTTCATGGGGTCAAGTTCAGGTACTAACAATTTGTGTACACTAATTTTCTTGCAAACTTGGACTCCTTAGAATATTCTATGTTCCCTAGATATGTCCAGCACATTCTCAACTGTGAACTGGGCTCACAGTTGAGGGGAACTGGTAATATTCTAAAATTGGGATAGATGAACACGATATCTTCAAGACTATGAGAAAGCCTACTGTGGGCTTCTTAGCGGTAGAAACAACCCTAGTCCCAAAAATGTTAGAGCTCATTGCTCAAGGTGACAGCCTAGCAGCATGAGCTAGTGTTGAACCCACACCTTCTACTTTAAGACAAACTCACACACCCATAAATAACCATCACCTACCAGAGAAAATCCAAACAAACCCCTACACAAGTTATTCAACTTGTGCAGGACCTCATATCACCACCCATATAGTAGGAAATGAAAACTGGAGCTCCCACTTCCCCTAAGGAGCAAACCACTCCCATCTCTCCAATAATCAGTCATGAGGTTCCTCATGCTCAGACTAAAGAGCTCATAACCTAAAAAGCATTAAGCCTTCACTCAGAGTCTCAACACTCTAGTGAACAACCTTCTGCGGAAAGTTACCACCCCCAGCCTCTTGATCTAAACCAACCAATACCCAACCTAGAATTTTATGATGATGAAGATATGGAACTCAGTAAGTATCATGAGTCTCTCTTCTCTTTTCCTTCTCAAAGAGAGATGAGTACTACTGTGTCCCCCATATCTATCCCACATCATCCACCCCCCATTGAGGTGGATCTTCCTGAACCTGTTTAAAAGATCCATATGGAAGAGGCTCTCACTTCTTCAAGTGATTACATCATTAAGACCTCAACCATGGCAACCCATCCTATTGACACTTCAACTGAAGATGTCAGTGAGTAGGGGAAATCAAGTAGCTAAAACTACAGGCTGGTGATGAGGAAGAAGACTTAGATCCAATACTCTCACCCCCCCAGTGATTCTTCTACTGAAGATGAGGGGAACCTTAGACTAAAGGTGCAAAAATTGACCAAAACATGCACTTATTTAGTGTCCAAGGTCAATCACTTGGAATCTCAAGTGACTACCTTGTAAAGAAGGGTCAATAATTAGTAACTTAAGATCTCTGATATCAAGGAATAACTAGCAAGGAGACCATTTAGGAGGACTCAACCAGGAACACAAGAACTTGAGGATGTCATAGACTTAACCTCCAGCTCACATATGTAAGTGGGTGATTCTACCAAAAAGGGGGAGGAAGTTATCATAATAACAGAACCTAGGAGTCCTTCTCAGAGTATGGACATTAAGGACTCACCACCCTCACTTGCAATTGTCCATACTCAGCAACCTCCTCAAATTCACACTAATATGGACTCTCTTATACAAAGTCTATTTAAGGAGGGTATGCCAAGCTGCAAATGAAATACATGGGTGGAGGTACGATGCTGATAGAAAGCCCTAATACTACATAGATTTCAAGGACATCAAGAGGTCTTTAACTTTCGGACCTTGAACTTCTATGAAAGTCTTTATCTAGTCAATATGCCACTTGTTAACCCAACTCAACAAAGCCAGGCTGATATATTGGCTGAGAGAATTCAAGATGGGATTATTGAAGAACTCGGACAAAGAAGAAGACAAATGCAAACAGACAATGTCATTGGTCAAGTGGATGTTAAGGTAAAACCTAACATTAGCTTCAAAGGGGAAACTTTGACTCAAGGCCCAGTGACTGAACCTGTGAGCATTGTCATAGAAACCACCACTTTAACATCATGTACCCTCAGTGAGGCACTAATTGGTAAAGGTGCTTCACGACCTCTCTCTGACCAGAGCCTGACTGCGTAATCAGACAATGAATGCCAAAGCTTTCTCTACCTTGAGTCACCAAGTCCTGTGAGTGATAAAAGGAAGAGGAAAATGACTTCTGAGGAGATTGAGAAGGAGAAAAGAGAGAGGAAGAGGAAGCTAAGGGGAGAGAGTTCAAGTAGGCCTCCAAGCTTCATGGAAGCAGCAATCAGAGCAGTCCCCAGGGCAAACACTCAAGATGATGAGTTGAGGGCTGCTAGATCAAACTACTTGGGGACCAGAAACTACAATATAATGAACTCAGATCTCTTCTCTTAGAAGAATTGAATGAACTGGTAGACTTAGAGCTGACAAAGGAGAGGAAGGAGTAAGAGGATGCAGAGTTGCTCCTCAAAATTAAAGAAGAAAGAAGGCAAAAAAGGCTTTACAAACATGCTCCTATCCTCTCCCTAGTTCATGAAAGTCCTAAGATAGAGGTTATGGCAACTAAAAAACCTCATGTAGATAAGGAAGCTGACAGACAAGACATGATCAACTACTTGAGCACCACAGGCCTCGATCAAGCATATGCACTTCTTTCCTTGTCATATGAGTACATTGAATTTGAATATGTTAAGCATCTAGAACAACAGTTTACTGAAGGACAAAAAGGCTGCTAAGTGAAAAATGAGGGAAGAAGCTACAAAGTCAAGAGCCATCATCCAAAAGAGTCAAAAGAAGTCTGCTGACAGGCAGAGGATGATAAGCTTCTTAAAGCTTTATGGATTCTTTAGAAAGAGGCTTGGTGCAATATCTCTATCCACTATGGATGAGCACATTAGAGTGACCAAGTAGTAGATTAAAAGGGGAGAGCTTGTGGACTTGCATTCTCAACCAAGCCAAGCTCCTCCTTAGGTTGAGGTTAAGGTTGAACAAACTCAGATAACATAACCTGGACCTTCAGCTACATCTCAGCCAACCTCATCTTCTATTCCATAGCATGGTTCTACTCCCTTTCCTTCTGAACCTGTGAGGGAAGAGAACCCAACTGCGAGAGGCACAAGAACAACCTAGCTCAAGACCAGTCCTCTCAGTTAAGCACTCCAGAGAAGAAGAAAAGGATGGCCATCAAGAGAGTATCAAAGAAGTTAAAGGCATCCACTTCCAGACCTCAAGATAAGTTAGAGCATCATGAGGAAGTGCAACAAGATTCTGCTCATCCAACTCCTACTCAAGCACAACCTTTTACAAGTGGAAGATATATCTTGTCTTGGACTTTAATGTGCTCATCCAACTTCTAATCTAGATAGATAGTATGTCATTAAAGATCAAGATGGTCAAGTTGTCTACTTCTGGAAAGACATTCTTGATCTACCTCTGCATGATCTCCAGGACATGAGAAAGTATTATGAAAGTCTGAAGGATCCTAACTAAATAATGAAGAAGGGAATGGTCTTCATCCTAATAAGGACTGTAAACTGCTGAACAATCTTCTCTGTTTTGGTAGCATCAGGCTAGGGGAGTTGGTAAGGTTATATAAGAAGGCTGATGCAAGCAAAGCAACCAAAGGATTCCTGCATGGATGCACTTAGTACAAGGTAGAAGTTGTTTTGGAGGTTTTAAACTCTGCACATAAAATATTCTAAGTGTAAAATCTTTCGAAGTCAAAGAACAAATCTTCCGAAGCCAAAAGATGAAGTCTTCCAAAGCCTCAAGGAAAAAGTCTTCCGAAGCAAAATGAAGTGAAGACTAATTTCTTCTAAAGACAGAGGAAAATAAGCTTTCCTTGGATGTACTTTTGCATAAAGTTGACCCACTTTCCACTGCAACTTTGAAGACTCACCAACTT
>BJCO01019857.1:4435-20508 GCA_018326465.1 Flaveria floridana
CCAAGAACCCACTTTCTCTCTATCTTCTTGAAAGAGTTCAAAGCTGAAAATTCGATTTTCAGCTCTTCTTAGTTCGAGATTGGTGTTCAAATACTAGCAACAAGGTGTTTGCATGATGCTTGTGAGTATGGATGCTTGAGGACACCTCTCCTTGGTGTTTTAGTCATTCAAGAACCTCATCTTCTTCATCCAAATCTCGTTTTTCAGCAGCTTTACAAAGGTGGTTTGTATATCTTGTTTTGGTTGTTATTTGCTCTTGATAGCTAGTTCATACACATATATATATGATCCTATGTTCTTGGGTTTGTTGATGTTATATTATTAACCTTAATTTTCAGATTATAAATCATAAGATTAAAGTTTTATTCTACTGCGTTTTCATGTTTAAATAGTTAAACTACTTTGATAATGGTCCAACAAACCCAACAGATTCATCATCACTGGAATCATCATCATCGTCACCATCATCTCCATCTCCTTTAATCTTTAATGTCTCCTCGCTTTTACCTTTCAACCTCAACATGATCTTTTTATTTTTCTTCTCCAAATCCTCAATCTTCTTTATGGATGCCAGAACTAGCTCATTATGAGCTTGAAGGGCCTTGTGAGCTTGAACTAAAGCCCTCTCATGGGCTTCGTTCTTCTCTATCAGCTTGGCAATTTGCTTGCCCTATTCTGCATTCACTGCCATCAGTTGTCTCATTTGGTTGGCCAGGAGATCATCAGTAGCCAACAACTTGAGAACTAGCCTGTTAAGGCCTGCAAGCTATTCCTCTAACCAAACAGTGGGTAGAGTAGTGCCCTGGAAAGGTGGAATGGGGTGGATGTTCTGGCTTGGGAGATAGTTGGGGTGGTTATTGATGTGGTGTGAATGGATGTGGGGATATGAATGGTTTGTGGAGGTGTGGTTTTAGGTATTGAGGGTGAACAAGATGTGGGTGTAAGTGTCGTGGTGGGTATGTCAGTGGTGGTGGTAGTGACAGTGGAAGAGCTCATCAAGATAATCCTAGGGTGTTTCCCTTTCATCCCATAGGGTTGGGCCATCCTCTTCCTCTTTGACCCCTTAGTCATCTTTGCTCCCCCTATGTTGATGGGCTGTTCGGGTGTATATGATGGATCAGTCTCCTCAGTGTCGACACCCTTTGAATGACCTGGTGAGTACCGACCACCTCTTTTGCTCTCTCGGTAGCTACCCACTTGCTACCTTCCTGTCTGACAAGTGGTTCCTCGTCAGAGTCCTCTTCTTCTTCATCTAAGTCAAAGTTCCTGATATCCTCACTGAACAGGAAGTCCTGGTGGATGGCAGCTTGCTCAGATCTACCAGCAGCTGATGAACCACATTGATATGAAGGGGTTGGACAGAAGATGTATTAGTGGCTCTGGATTGACTTGATCCCTTATCTCCACCTCCTTGACCCTTGTCCTGGTCATCATCATCATCTCCCTCATCATCAGGAATCAAAACATGCTCAACATTGGAGTCACTCTCATCATGGTGCCATTTCTTCCTAGCTGGAGTTATGTAATCAGCATTTGCCAGATGGCCAAACAACCTTATCACCGGGGGCTTCATCTGCTTTCCCCTATATACCTTCATCCTGCCCAACGTTATGTCGTCCATCACCTCCAGTGACACCTCATCATCTTTGGTCTTAGGCAGGTTAGGTAACTTCTCGTTGATGATCATCTGTAAAAACCAGGGGTACAAGAAGAACCTCTCCTTCCCCTTTGCCTCTATGGTCTCCCTCGTGTAGTTGAAGAACATCTTGGAAAAACTAAAAGGGTGGTTTAGCACTAATTCAACAAATGCGTTCTGAATTTGATCGCTCATCTCATTGAACCCCCCATGTCTAGAAGCAATGCACTTAAGTATCACATGTGCCAGGTACTTTAAGGGAGGGCACATGTTACTCTTATTAAGCACGCCGGCACTGATGTCGCCAGCGTACTTAATCCTTAAGAAACATCCCCTAACAGTCAAGGGATGAAGCTTGGTCGGATGATCCATATCGTCTCCCAGATCTAATACCCTCCTCGAGTCATATTCACCTATATCTATATCCTGTCCAAAGATGGAGCTCCGGATCCAGTAAGGCTCAACTGAACGATCCACAACGGCATTCTCCTAGAATGCTTGCTGTAGGGATCTGTAAGGTGTGTAGAGAGTCGAGATAGCTCGGCAGATCCGGGATCGGTTTAGGAACTCTATGATCCTAACAAACTCTGTAGCATTTCTTGATGTAGTGTTGAGGTAAGCACAAATATTGTGCTTCGTACTCATAGTCCACCTATCCACCATTTTATTATAACACAAATAACAAACAAGTTAGACCAGCTCACAATGATGAACATCTGAATTTGAAACAAGTCTCATCTTACTGGTTCAATCATACAATAGGGCCATACGACTGAACTCAATCGTACGATTAAGCATTCGACTGAGCTTAGTCGTGTGCCATGACATGCGATTAAGCTAGTTGTGCGACTAGATCACCGATTGGTTCGATCATGCGATTGAATCATGCGTATGGTTCGATCGTGCGATTGAAGTTCATCCGTATGTCCAGTCGCATACATACTGTGCGAGTCTGAAAATTTGAATGTTCTTTAAATTAGTCATGTTCATATCAATATTTCAGTCATTAGAAGCGCCAAGACTCGTTATTACACCAGTTATCTTTTAATTTCATTTTTAAGTTCATTTAAGAATCTAATTTAGAGATGTTCATATTGGTTTAAAGTTTTTAGTTCATTCGGACATTTTGATCGATTTAGGTACCCATTCATCATGATTTCATCTTGTATCTACCTGTAGACGAACGTGGAACAGTTAGCAATAGAGAAATCGAATGAAATCACAGGGAAAATTTTGAAAAGGGGTCCTATAGATAACCGGGTGTTTGATAGAATTTGTAAATCAAGTGTAGGGTTACGATCGACTAACCTCCTTTTATACTGTTGTGAGTTTCAGTCGTGCGACTGGACCCAATCGCATGGTTCATACATGCGATTGAGGTTCAGTTGTACGACTGACCTATACGTATTCAACCAATCGTAAGACTGGTTCATACTGAGGATGCCAATCGTGCGACCCGACCATCTTCATGGTCCGGTCACGTGATTAAGCCATACTTGTGGTCCAGTCATGTGATTGGCCCATACTTATGATTCAATCGTGCGATTTGGCCATGCTCATGGTCCAGTCGTGGCCTATACTTATGGTCCAATAGTGCAATTGGCCCATACTTATGGTCCAATTGTGCGATTGGGCCATACTAGTGAATTTGACTTTGTTTGGCCCACTATTTCACATACTTATCTTTGATTAATGACATTATGACCAATGATCATCTCAGACATGATCCTTTTCATTGAAAACCATTTCATCACCTCAGATGTGATCCTTTTGAATGAAAACCATTTGATCACCTCAGACGTGATCCTTTTAACTAGAAATTGTTTGATCACCTCGGACATGATCCTTTTAAATGAAAACCATTTATCACCTCAGACATGATCCTTTTATCTTTTAGAAACAAGCTTTTAACGTTCGGTTCATTTTGTGACATTCGCAGAGTTTAGTCTTGTTGCATAGTCCGACACTGACACAATACTAACGTAAGTAATGCAGGAAAACTTGAACTAAAACTGAAATACGACATCGTTTTGTATTTTTCATTTAGAGGAGGGTTGAAAGCAATTTAACATTACTTAAAAGATTTCTCCCTCTGAGCAGAAAGGCTTCAAACATTAACATCATTTCTAGAAAGATTCATATGGAATCAGACATGCATAAAACACAATCATTTGGGATCTTTTGTGTTTATATCAATAACAGAGAACATTGCATATCTAATTCATAGAATCTCATTCATCTAAGAGTCAAAGGCACTAATAGGAAATCATGCTAGAGTTATTGTATAGCACACATTGATTTTGAACATCGAGAGATTGCAGCCACAATAATTGTTAGTATATTTGTCCACTTAAATCCGTACACAGATTTTTGACACATATTAGTGATAATTTAGGTGTATTAGTTCAACAAGTGTTTGTGGATCCCACGCTTATATGGCAATCAACCTTCCTCAGGAAATATTTGAGCATTCTATGGGTTTTTGTCAAGAAGAAACTATTCTAAGAGCTTTCAAAGAGATGCCAAGCCTCAGGTCAATGCCATCGCACAACAGAGAGGCGCAAACAACAATGAATTCTTAAAATATATAGGTTATGCTTATCCTAAGGTCAGTGCCATCGCACAGCAGAGAGACACACTTCCTATCTTCTTGTTAGAGCAATTTTAAAATACATTTAACGCAGCAACAACATTTGTCATTTGCATTGCTCATGTTTTTTGTCATTAGCACACATTTATAGCTTTCTTTTGCTCCTCACTCCTTATTGGAAATTTATTGATTATGCAGACCAGGGATAAGATAGGAACCACAACATGTTGATTGATTTAATTTACATGATTCACCAATGATGTCTATTAGTCTATTATGTTGAATCTACCAACACATCATATAATGGACATGCAACCCCTAGATCTACTTTCTCTATGTAACCATAGTAACAGACTAGCTTACTATCATTTTTCAACTTATTAGGCTTTGACTTCTCAGACTTATAATTTTCTATTACTTTCAATATAACATTTCAAAAATGAAAATCCTTTTGGTGTCCCAAACGATTCGATGCCTGTGTACCATCATATTCCACTGTACTGAATCCATTTCTCGGATTTGATGTCTTTGCTTTTCAGCTTACCTGCCCGCCCCCCTTTTTTATTTTTTTTTTGTTTTTTGTTTTTTTAAGTAATAAATACTGAAACTATTCTCCCTCTAAAATTCTAAAATAGAAAATCTTTTTGTGTTTTTGTAATTTTTAAGATAGAAATGAAAAGAAAATAAAATAAAATAAATTTGATAGAAAGAAATGAAAACTAAGACGCATACGGACGGACTATGAACTCGACTCCTCCGGAATTACATCTTCTTTTTTTTACGCCATTAACCTCTAATAGATAATAAAATCTCGGTTTATCAAAAGCTTTTGTATAGAGGTCGGCGCGCTGAAAATCTATGTTAATTTTAATTACATCAATTAAATGCTTTTCAAAACAATCACGTATGAAGTGATATTTAATGCCGATGTGTTTGGTTTTGGGATGTTGTACCGGATTCTGAGTTACAGCTATGGTAGCAAAATTATCAAGAAAAATAGGAGTGTTAGTAAATTGCAAACCGTAGTCCCGCATTTGCTGTTGAATCCAGATGATTTGAGAGCAGCAACTTGCAGCAGCAACGTATTCAGCTTCACATGTTGACAGAGCAACAGACGTCTTCTTCTTACATTGCAAGGTGACTAATCGCCTTCCAAAAAATTAACACCCCGCTGATGTTGACTTGTAGTTCATCTTGCATCCACCATAGTCTGAGTCACTGTACGTTGTAAGTTCAAAGTCATCATCATGAGGATACCAACCCGAGTGTTGGAGTACCATTCAGATAACGAAAAATCCGCTTCACCCTAATTAGATGATTGACTTTTGGTTTTGACTGATATCTGGATCAGAGACACATGGTGTACATAATATCAGGATGAGAAGCTATGAGATACATTAGAGATCCGATCATTCCACGATACATGATGGCATCTACCAAATCCCTATTTTCATTGGGTGCCACATCATGGTTTGTGGCAAGAGGGGTACCAGCAATCGTTACATTTTCCATATCGAACCTACTTAGGATGTCTCCCATGTATTTGGTCTAATGTAGAAAGATTCCCCTTGGTGTTTGATCCACTTGTAATCCCAGAAAGTACTTCATCTCTCCCATGGCACTCATTTCAAATTCAGCTTTCATCACAGATTCAAATTCTTTACATAATGCTTCATTTTTGGAACCGAAGATTATGTAATCCACATATATCTGAACCAGCAGTAATTCACCATCCTTTTCTTTGAAGAACAACGTGCAGTCAATCACTCCCCTTTGAAAACCATGTTTCAGCAGGTGTGTGGAGAGCTTCTCATACCAAGCTCGCGGGGCTTGATGTAGCCCATACAGAGCCTTATCCAATTTATAAACTCTGTCCCGATAATAAGGATCTTTGAAACCTTCGGGCTGACTGATGTATACTATCTCATGGATTTCACCATGTAGAAATGCACTCTTCATATCCAATTGATAAACCTTATCTTCATGTAGGATGTGTAGGCTAGGAAGATCCGAATTGCTTCCATCCTAGCCACTATTGCAAATACCTCATTATAGTCCACACCTTTGACTTGACTGAACCCTTGAACTACTAACCGTGCCTTGTTTCTGATAATGACCCCCTGGTCATCTTTCTTGCAACGAAGAACCCATTTTGTGCCAATTACCTTTGCACCCTTGGGTCTGTCAACTAGTGTCCACACACCTAGCTTCTTAAATTGCAGAAGTTCTTCTTGCATAGTATTTACCCATGCCTCATCTTTCAAGGCATCCCTTACATACTTGGGGTCGACTTGAGAAACGAAACACTTAAATATCCCTATCATGTATGTATCCCTTTTCCATTACTGCTGCATAATCTGTTATGCACAGCTGATTTCTTGTCTGAACCCCAGAGAGAAGATCCCCAATGATGTTGTCTGGTGGATGATTCACACTAATTCTTGTCACTGGAGTTGTAGGCATGACTATTTCATTTTCTAGATTTGGAATCACTGGTTCATCTGTGGCTGATTGATGATTTGCCCCAGAGGTTTCAGCCGATTCACCGTCATCTGCAGGTGTACATTCATCTGGGCTGACAGATTCCTCATTGCTCATATTTTCATTTTCACTCTCCTCATCATCTGAGGGAGTGATCATTAACTTCTAGATCGTTCTCTGAAGCCCCAGAAGCACCATCGATTGGAGAAGTAGTGCTTGAGTCTAAATTAGGAGTGTTCAGAACGTCATACATCATTTGAGCAGCCACCTCATCATCGGAATAAGCAGGAGGAAGATTGAAGGACTTGAAAAATCCATCATAATCAAAGAAAAGTTATGGACCTTTTCCAGCAGGGGGTGGTGTATCTTTGCACATCTATGTTGCACCACACTTCAACTTGACCCGTAGAGTTGTTATAAACTCGTTTGTCAGGTGTATTGTATCCAAGAAAAATTCCTTTATCCGCTTTTTCATTAAAATTGCTAGTCTGAATTTTCTTCAGCAACATGCAAGGAGCTCCAAATGGTTCCAGATACTCCAAGTTCGGTTTACGCCTTTGAAGCAACTCATAACAAGTTTTACAATGATGTTTGACAACTAATACACGATTGAGAGTGTAACATGCATTAGCAACTGCTTCATTCTAGAATTGAAGGGGCAGTTTTGAATCTGCCAACATCATCCTTACAGTTTCAATCAAGCTTTGATTTTTTCGTTCAGCAACTCCATTCATCTGTGGAGTATAGACAGAAGAGAATTGATGAACAATCCCTTTCTCTCGACAGAAAGCCTCCATCCACTTATTCTTAAATTCTGTGCCGTTGTCTAAACGAATCTTCCTCAGTTTGAACTTGCACAGAGACTCCAGAGTAGTAACCAAATTCTTGAATGATTCAAAAGTCTCTGACTTTACTTTAAGAAACATAACCCAGGAAAATCTTGAATAATCCTAAGTTAACACAAAACAGTACCAATCTCCTGTAATGATTTTAGTACTTACAGGGCCAAACAGATCCATATGCAAAAGCTCCAGTGGAATCTCAATGGAGTGAACTTTCTTAGATTTGTGAGATTTCTTGGTTTGTTTCCCTTTCTTGCATGCTTTACAGAAATCTGGAAGATGAAAGTTCTTGACTGTAACTCCTTTGACCAGATGATTTTGAACGAAATGATTCATCTTCCTTGGATTAATGTGTCCTATTCTCCTGTGCCAAGAAATAGAATCCCTCTCGGTGGCTTTGCACAAGAAACACTGAGCAGCAGACTCAGTTGTGGAGGCTTTTGATATATCCCAGACATACAGGTTGTTATATCTTAAAGCTGACATTAAAACTTTCTCCTCAGGGATAACATAATCCTTCTTCAGAATGTAGCATCTCTTATTATCAAATACAACTTTAAAGCCCTTGTCACAGATTTAAGAAACTGAGAGTAAATTGTTCTCCAATTGTTGAACGTAGTTGACTTTATCAAACTTCACTTTCTCATTTCCCACTTCACCTTGAGCTATGATATAACCTCCTTTATTTCCCACAAAATATGCATGTCCCCCTTTGATTTGTTTACCATTGAAAAAGAGAGACAGATTCCAAGTCACGTGTTTGGATGCCCCACTATCAATAATCTAGGTGTTAGTGATAGAGTTGTAGCGGACAACCTGCACAAAAACAAAAATGATTAGTTCAGGAGTGGGACCCAAGCCTTTACTGGCTTGGGTTTCCCAGAGGCATCACATATTACAAACTCCACCCATTGTCCTTCGGAAGATGAAGACACATTTTTCTTCATCTTGTCCTCACTCTCAAACACACTTGTTGATTTTGCTTGCCATAAACCAGTTTTGTGTAAGGCCTGTTTGTGATAAACAGACGACTGGTTTATAGTTTGAACCTTTGGTTTGCTTTCATCCCTAGGTGTTACCTCAGGTAACATAGCTTTGCCATGAGTTTGTCTGTGTTGCCTTTGGTATTTCGGAGGGATATTTGATCTTGTTTTAGAAAAGGTAGGTTTATTTTCATGAACAAGTTCAATTCTTCTTCTTGGTGTCTGATAGTAAGAACAATTAGGAGAAATATATCCTCTCCACAACCATAACAGGATCTCCCTTTAACTGGTCTGGGAGATCTTTTGAGTGGGGGAGATAGGATCTAGGACTGGTCCCTTTCTTCTTAACTTTAGGTTTCTCACCTTCTTTGACAAATTTGATTGTTTTACATTTTGATTACTTTTTACTTTCATTTTGTGAGATTTTGATGATAAATAGTTCTGGACTGAGTTGGTTTTGAATTTATAAATTTTAAGACATGAACTTTTGAACCCAACCCAAGAGTAGCATTGCAATTCTCATCATCACTATTTTCAATGACAGCCCCATCTGTAGTGCCAGAACTAGATACCTTCTGTTCATTAACAGATTGCACAGTTTTATCTATTGAATCTGGATCACTGGCTAGAGGGGTAGTCACCACATGATCCTTGATAGGGTTATTATTTATGGGTCGACATTTTGTATTCAAAAGAATCACATGTGGTGACGACACTACTTTATAACCAAGCCCTTCCCCACTATTTCTCTCTTTGACTAAGTTGTGAACAATGTGAGAGGATCTAGCTAGACTGTGAAGTTTTTTATTTAACAATTCAATTTCAACTTGCGAAATAGCTTTTTCTTTCTTAGTTTACTCTATTGTTGATAAATAGAACTTAATGTCATTTGCTTGATTTAAGGCAACAACCTCGGTTTCCCTAAGTTTCTTTCCTAACAAATCAAGTTTTTCTTTAAAGCTGCTTTCATTTTGTTTTAACACTCTATTAGCTTCAGTGCATAATTTATAATCATTTATCAGACTGTCATTATGATCTAACAACCTAGCAAATTTTAAGTCTATGCATTCACGAAATTTATTACATTCTGCACAGGCATGTTTATCAAAATGTTCATCTTTAGAATCTACCTGTGGAGAGCTGGAGGTGTCATCCATAAACACAAACTTAGATTCCTTGATGACCGGAGATTCCGTGCTAGCAGCAGTCAGTTCATCTTCAACCAAATGATCCACGACATCCATATCTTCTTCAATGTCTAAATGAGTATAATTAGCTATGTTATCTCCTTCACTAGCTGACTCATCATCAAGATCTTCTACCAGTGCCACATTTGCGTCTCCATCAGACATAAATCTGAAGGACCAGTCCTGTCCTTCATCTCCTTGAGCAACCAATGCCTTCAAATCCTGACCTGCTAATGCCACTTTCTTCTCTTTGTCCTGATGGTTGATTGATGGAAAAGGATTACCATTTTCTGTCTTCTTAGGTTTTATGCACTCTCTTTTGAAGTGACCCTTTTCACCATAGTTAAAGCATGTAACTTTGGTTTTATCAAAACCAAATATTGTGTCTTTGGTGGCAACTAGATTCTGACACGTCTTTTTCATAAATTTTTTAGCCCTTCTAACAGCACTTGCCAAAGCCCACTTGATATCCATTCTTTCCAGCTCTGTCTCATCTACCAGCTCATAGTCTTCATCTGCAAGATGACAATTTCCTATCTTACCAGCAACCAACCCATCATATGAGTGTACAACCGTAGCAAGAAGACCCATATGCTCTTTTGCTACTTCAACAGTAACATTTCCCAGATTCTCAGTCTTCAGCTTAGTAGGATTTGAGTCAGGGATACTATATTGGGTTCCAGATGAACCTAATGATTCACTTCCCGAAGAGCCACTTTGAGAAGTTCTAGACGTGTTGGAAACAAACGTTGTTTAAAAAGGTGTTCCAGATGAAACTGGGGTAGGAGCAACTTTATAGAGTGAAGGATTCTGGGTGTAAGATCCTTTCTTAGACTTTTATTTCAACCGTAGTTCCTCCCCCCTTAACTTCAAGATAAAATCATTGATGTCTAAAGTGGCGAAAGTATCATTCTATCTCAGATTAAACACAAATGAATCCCATTTATCTGGCAGACCATCAGCAAAGCTTGCTACTTTATACTCCATTGATGTAGTAACACCGTGTGTATGCAGCTCACTCATCAGATGATAAAACCTATCTATAATATCATCCAAGCTCTCATTTCCTATGGGTGAGAAGTTATCAAATTCCTTCTAGAGAGCTTTAGCCTTCAGCGCCTTCAAGGTTGCATTACCATCGTATCTCTTTTCCAGAGCCTCCCATAACTTCTTCGATTGCTTATGTTCTGAAAACTAATGGAAGATATCCTTTCGGATTGACTGTGTCAATAACGCATAAGCTTTCTTCTCAGCATTATGTGCAACCTTTTGTCCCTCATTCATACCACCCAAAGTCAGCTTTACCCCATTAGCACCAACTGGTATAGTATATCCAGTCTCAATGTCTTGTCCACAAGTTAGGATCAACACCGTTCAGATAAATTTCAAAATGTTGTTTCCATTGCGGGTATTCATCCAAAGTTAACAGCTTCAGTGGTTTATTATGATTCCCAATCTCATTTTCCAGAAGCAATAGATTCTGGATCCGTGAGTCCTTACCAGCAGTAAACGCAGAGTTCTGATCATCCATGGTTTCAAACTAAAAGAATATTGTATATGACAGAGTCAATCGTGCGATTGGAGAATACTACTTAATTCAATCGTGCAATTGGAGAGTGCGACTGAGATCAATCGTGTGATTGAGGGATGCAAATGAGTTCAACCGTGTGGATTAGCTTAATCGTGCGAATGAGCAATACGACTAAGTCCAGTCGTGCGGTTGAATCGTGCGATTGGAATTCAGTCGTGCGACTGAAGCTGTTGTGAATGAAAAATTTGAAACTTTGAACACTTTAACACCAAAAAACGATATTTCACAAACTCTAATCTGCTGTAAGTCGAAAAAGTTGAAACTTTTGAATCAAGCACACTTCAAAAAACACTTTTTGACTCAAAAAAATAATCTTTTGAATTAAAACGTTAATTTTAACAAGAACATCAATCAAATCCACAAAGAATCACAAGCCAAGGCTCTGATACCACTTGTTAGAACCGTGTACGTACGGAGTACTAACTGATTTAACGTGAAACCAGATCAAATAGTGCAGAATCTTATTTGATTGGCGATCCAATCAGTGAGAACGACAACCTAATCGATCTAACAATTAAACAAACGTTAAGAATGAGTCGAAAATAATCAAGAACGGACTTTGAAGTTGGATGAACGAACTGAGACGCTCTGGACGGCTAGGGTATGATAATATTCGAAGTGTTACGTTTTTCCACAAGTTATGTGGTATTTATAGGTATCAGTGTTCAGTCATACGACTGAGCCATTTGCATGGTTCAGTCGTGCGACTGAGTCATGCGATTGATTCATAAGCACGACTGAACTCTATGAATGGTTCAGTCGTCCGACTGAGCCAGTCTTATGACTTAGTCGTACGACTGATCCAGTCACCTGGTTTAGTCATGCGACTGGTCCATAAGCGTGGTCCATTAGCATGAACAACCACGAGACCAAGTCAAACACATTTCTAAATCATTGTTGACTCAGAACTATGCACAACCACCTCAAACCTATATATATAGTTCATCTAGCATGTAATAATGTACGTTATAAGAATATGATATAATCAAAGTTAAATAAACATCCAAACACATATAATAACATCCAAACACATATCATATTACAATACTGTTCTTGAATTACATATGTGTAAGAAGTGAAAGACATAAGCGTTTAAGTACAATAAACTAGGAACATCATGTATCAACATATACTTGCCTTTGTGACTGACAAACAACAAGAGGAAAGGATGATGGAGGATATTCCAGTGGTTCGTGACTTTCCAGAGTTGTTTCCAGAGGACCAACCTGGATTACCACCTCATCGCTAAGTGGAATTCCAAATTGAGTTGACTCCTGGTGCAGCCCCAATCGCTAGAGCACCTTATCGATTGGCACCGATTGAATTGCAAGAGTTGTTGACACAACTTCAGGAGCAGTTAGATAAGGGCTTTATCCAACCTAGCTCATCACCTTGGGGAGCCCCTGTCCTTTTTGTTAAGAAGAAGGATGGCACATTTCGGATGTGCATTTACTATATGGAGTTGAACACGGTCACATTCAAGAACCGGTATCCCTTACCTCGTATTAAGGATTTGTTTGATCAACTTTAGGGATCCAGTTATTATTCTAAGATTGATTTTAGATCAGGGTATCATCAGTTGCGAGTCCGAGAGGAGGACATCTCAAAGACGGCATTCAGGACTCGCTACGGCTGTTATGAGTTCTTAGTCATGCCATTTGGGTTGACTAATGTACCAGCGGTATTCATGGACCTCATGAACCGCGTATTCAAACTCTATCTTGATCAGTTTGCTATCGTGTTTATCGATGACATATTGATATACTCTAAGACCAAGGAGGAACACGAAGAGCATCTACGATTGATCTTATAACTATTGAAGAATGAGCAACTATATTGTGACCTCTCATGTTTTTATTTAATGTTTATTTAACGTCGTTAACACTGGTAAAGGGTTGTTTTGTTATTAAAACAAATCTGAGGGCTCATTTGTAACCCTTGATCTTATTTTAGTATTTATCATTATTAAAATTGTTTTTTTTATTATTAATTAAAGTAATAATAATAATAATAGTAATACTAATAATAATAGTTATAATAATAACTATAATAAAAAAAATACAGACAACAATAATAATAATAATAATAATAATAATAATAATAATAATAATAATATTATTATTATTAATACTAATAATGTTAATAATAATATTAAAAACCATTATGGGTGTTAATCTATAAAATAAATAAAATTTTAAAAGTCTAATATTTTTATTTAGAAAACTTGTAAATATTATCGTTTGGCATAAAATCATAAAGTTAAAAACTTCAGGAACTAAATTGTAATTTATTTTATACTGAAAATAAATTTTGGAAACTAAATTAACAAAGCATTAAACTGCGAGAGGTCTAAGTGTAATTTTTTTAAAAAAAACAAATTCATCCCCGATCTTCCGGCCAATCTCCGGCCAAAGTCCGGTAGATCTCCGCCGAACCCAAACCGTTGAAATTCATCAAGTTTAAACCCGGTTGAACCACTACTTACACTCGTTCATTAGTTTTGAACATTACCACAGCTTTAATTTGATATTAATAGTCGGTTTTCATTCATGCAATTGAAACCGAAGCTCATTCAAAACAATTACAGTAATCGATATGAAACGGATCTAATTATGTGAATTAAACGAGGGTTGATCACCATTTGGGTAATAAGAAGCTTCCCACACACCCAATTTCATCTGAAACACATTCAAACACAAAATTTACCACCGTGAAACCATCGGACCTGCAGCACAAACGATTTCTCACTTTGGTGCATCCGAATCCAAAATTGGTAGAGGGCTTTCGATCCTATGCATCCTTAGAAGCTGTTGGTGCAACGAATTCGGGTATATTCAAGTTCAACCACTTGAATCGAGTATAGTACAGTCGCGGGTTCACTCGACTTTGTGTTCATGGAATCCACAACCTACTCAGGTGATTCTAAGTATCTTTATACACGAACAAACATGGGGATGCAAAGCCCAATGGTTAATTTCTTGATCTCGGTCAATTTCGGTTCCATTTGTTGGATTTGAAGATTAGGGTTTATATATATATATATGAAAATACTCTCTTTGTAGGAATACATCTCTTACTATTGTACGTGAGCACGCATTAACTATAAAACAAGGTAATGCTTTCTTTCTTTACTGTATGCCTTTGTTTATTTTGTACTCTTTTAACTTTATCTTTCACTGTCTATGTGGACCAATGAGCAATACCCTAAACTATATATGCGGGGAAACTGGTGCTGGGCCTCTGGTCTCTCAAAGGGGCTATGATCATTGTACACAAGGTTGGCCCAGTCACCTAGGGTATGCTGCAAAGGTCCGCCAATCTCAATTGATTGGCCCTGTGTGCATCCTTTGGGGTAGCTAACCCGCATCATAGTTGAGATAACAACAACATGGTCGTGCACCTCCTATATGCTTGCAAGACTTTTTAACATTTTAATTAAGTTTCACTTCTCTTTATCATTACTCTTTCACTTTGTTAATGATAATACTTGCATTTATGATCATAAACACACTACATAAGTCACACAATGATAATTACTATGATCATAGGAACAACTTATAATAATGCAAATATAATAACAATTAAAACCCCTAAGTCAAACTTGGGTCAAACTCTAATGATTCTGTTTTACTCAAAATTTCAGAAAATGTTCTAAGTGTCCTAGGCGCATGAGGCCTGTTTAGGCGCATGGGCACTATTTGGGCGTTTTAACAGTTAGGTGTTTGGACCATCTCAGACGCATGGGCACTATTTAGATGTTTGGTCCACACTTAGGCGTCTGAGTCTTAAATCTTAGACGCATGGGTTACTGTTCAGACGCATGGGCTTACACTTGGAATTTCTAAGGCATATTCTAGACGGTTGGGGCACTGTTTAGGCGGTTGGGCCCTGTTTAGACATTTGGGCTGACTTGAACTTTCTAAGGCAAATTTTAGGCGGTTGGGGGTACTCTTTAGGCGGTTGAGTAACCTGTTTGGTAAATTTTTAACATATTATCAGTCCCAATCATTTCTCTTACATGATCTAAGCTTAATAACACCATTCTAAGTATAACTATCCTATAACAACCATCAAAACATCATCATGCATACATAGACACATACGGGTATTCAAACAACTTTTGTAAGAATAATTTTACATACATTTTCAGCCCCAAAAGTGTTTAAAACATGTAAAACTATGGGGTCTAGAACTCACCTTTGCTACTCTCAAGTCTCAACTCCAAGTCTTGAACTTTTCAAAGGATTCAAACACCTAGAAACCCATTAAACACACATTTGAACACATATAAACACACATTCGAACACATATAAACACACATAAGCATATAACTGAGGCTAATTCTAGCCAAGAACAACTTAAAAACACTAAATCTTACCTTAAATCTGGTTTTCTTCTTGTTCTTCTTTAAGAATCCGAGAGTTCTTTACTTCTCTCTCTAAAACTACATGAAAGTTATGATGTGAGGCTAGAGTGGGCGGCCATGCCCACTTTTACACCAACTTTTATACTTTTTGTCCTTTTGACACCTTTAACCCCTCAACTTGAGTCTTATTGGGTTTCTTCCTTTTTCCTTCACTTTTATTCTTTATTTCTTATCTTTTAAAATATACGGGTGTTACAAGTCTACCCCCTTTATACAGCTTTCGTCCTCGAAACCTGTTATTCCTCAAACAGATGAGGGTAATGTTGCCTCATCTCCTCTTCAGTCTCCCATGTAGACTCGGATCCCTTCCTGTGCTTCCACTATACACGCACAAGAG
>BJCO01019953.1:0-13309 GCA_018326465.1 Flaveria floridana
GTGCATGAACCTACACTTAGAAATTCTCAGGCATTATTCGAGCGCATGGGGTACTGTTTGGGTGTATGAGCCTATACTTAATATTTCTAAGGCAATTTACCAGGCGCATGAGCCATGTTTGGGCGTTTGACCATCAACTTACATCATTCTAATATACTTTTCAGTCCCAAACACAATCTAAACATATTCTAAGCTTCTCAATGCCATTCTAAGTCTTAACTTAGTATGCACAGCCATAAAACATCAACATTCAAGCATATATATACCTACGGGCATCATATAAAGTCTTAAAAAAATGTTTTACATGCATTTTCAGCCTCAAAATCTTTAAAACAATTAAAATACGGGGTCTAGAAACTCACCTTTGTTGCTTCCCGGTTTAAACTTTTCTACTCAAACTTGGTAGACGTTTGTAGCACCTAAATACTTCTAAAAACACAAATCCAAACACATGCACACACATAGGAACGTGTAGAAATCAGTTTCACAGTTGACAACCCATAAAACCGAACTAAAAACACAAAGAACACTTACAAATTTGTAAATTCAGTTTCTTTCTCTCTCTAAAACGAAAGCTTTACTGCTTTCTCTCTCTAAAACATCGAGCAGTGGAGTGTAGCAGGTGGTGTGGGCGGCCATACCACCTTTTAAACAAAATAATAATAAGATTTTGTCTTTTTACACTTTGCACCCCTCCATTTTGGCCTCATTTCCTTTCTTACAACATATGTTTCCTTTTATCTTCTCATTTCTTTCCTTTCTTTATTCTGAAAAATTTTTCCGGATGTTACAAGTCCACCCCCTTAAAGAGGTTTCGTCCCCAAAACTTGTCTCTCTTCAAATAACTGTAGGTAATGCTATCTCATCCCCTCCTCAGTCTCCTACATAGACTCGGAACCCTATCTGTGCTTCCACTACACTTGTACCAGTGGAAGCACTTTATTTCTCAATCTCTTCTCCTTCAGATCAATGATTGCCATTGGCTGCTCTACATAAAAGAGACTTTCATCTACTTTGATATCATCCAGTGTTACAATCATATCTTAATTGGCTAAGCACTTCATCAGATGATATACATGAAATGTTGGATGGATTCCACTTAACTCATCTAGCAATTCTAATTGATAGGCCACCTCTCCTACTCGAGCAATGATTTGGAAAGGTCTTATATACCTCGGGCTTAGCTTACCTCGCTTCCTGAATTGGATAATACCTTTCCATGGTGAGACCTTTAACATAACTCGGTCGCCCACCTTTAATTCGATCGGTCTACACCTCTTGTCGGCTTACGACTTCTGTCTATCCATCGGTGCCTTCATAAGGCTTTGATTCTTTCTAACTTCTCAGTGGTAGCCTCGATCACCTCAAGGCTTCCCAACTCCTTCTGCCCAATATCACCCCAACATACTGGTGTCCTACATCTCCTACTGTATAACATCTCGTAAGGTGGCATACCAATACTGGCATGATAACTGTTACTATACGAGAATTCTGCTAACGGTAGGTGATCATCCCAACTTCCTCCGAAATCGATCACACACGCTCAAAGCATATCCTCGAGCGTCTAGATCGTTCTCTCAGACTGACCATCCGTCTGAGGATGATAAGCGGTGCTAATGTATAGCCTCGTTCCCATCGCGTCATGGAATCTCTTCCAAAACTTCAATGTAAATTGGGTGTCATTATCCGACACAATAGACACCGGCACACCATGACGAGCTACAATCTCTTTAATGAACAGATCTGCCAACCTTTCTGATGAATACGTCTCGTGGATCGGTAGGAAGTGAGCACTCTTCGTCAGTCGATAAACAAACACCCATATGGTATCGCACCCCTCATCGTACGAGGTAACTTAGTAATGAAGTCCATGGTGATGTGCTCCCACTTCTAATCGGGTATATCCAATGGTTGGATCTTCCTATAAGGCTTCTGATGCTATGCCTTCACTTGCAAACAAGTAAGGCACTTGCTCACGTACTCTACTACATCGCATTTCATACCCGGCCACCAATAATCATTCTTCATATCTTGATACATCTTTATGGCACCGGGATGAATCAGGTACAGAGTTTTATAGGCTTCATCCATGATCCGCCTTCGTAGGTCACCATAACGAGGAATCCACATTTGTCAATTTCAGGTTCTAACCCCGTTGGTATTTTCTCCTAACTCCAAGACTAGAACTCTCATCCTTTCAGAGTTAAGGCGATCTTTGTTCAACGCTTCATCTTGGAATTCTTTGACCTGCGTCATCACATCAGCGGTCATGACCAACTGATAAGCCGTCACTCGGATCGGCTCAGATCTCTCCTTTCAGCTAAGGGCATCGGCCACCACGTTGGCCTTACCCGGATGATAATGTATCTCACAATTATAATCCTTGATAAACTCTAACCACCTCCTCTGTATCATGTTAAGATCCTTCTGCTCAAAGAAGTACTTCAAGCTCTTGTGGTCGGTGAAAATGGTGCACCTTGTCCCGTATAAATAGTGCCTCCAAATCTTCAATGCAAAAACCACAGCTGCTAACTCCAAATCATGGGTGGGATAGTTGACTTCGTAGGTCTTTAACTGTCGGCATGCATAGGCTATTACCCTTCCACGTTGCATTAACACGCAACCTAGCCCTGAATAAGATGCATCCGAATACACAACTAAGTCTTCACTCCCTTCTGGCAATGTCAGGACAAGAGCTTGAGTCAATCTCGTTTTCTAGTCCCTGAAGGCACACTCCTGTTCCCGACCCCATACAAAACTCACATACTTGCGAGTGAACTTAGTTAAAGGTGAGGCTATCTTGGAAACGTCCTGAATGAACCTCCTGTAATAACCCGCCAGACCCAAGAAACTACGAATCTCGAATGGCGTCTTTGGAGACTTCCATTGCATCACTGCCTCAACCTTTGCCGTGTCTACCATAATTCCTTCCGTATTCACCACATGACCCAAAAATTACACCTTGCGCAACCTGAAGGCACACTTAGAGAATTTAGCATATAATTTCTTTCTCCTAAGTGTTTCCAACACCTCGCATATGTGGCTGGCATGTTCTTCCTCACTTCTTAAACAAATCAGGATATCATCAATAAAAACAATCACTAATTTATCTAACATTGGCTGACATACTTGGTTCATTAAATCCATAAAGGCAGCTAGCGCATCGGTCAAGCCAAAAGACATAAGGAGAAACTCATAATGTCCATAACGCGTGCGAAAAGCTGTCTTAGGAATGTCCCGCTCCTTCACCTTTAGTTTATGGTATTCAGATCGAAGATCTATCCTCGAGAACCAACCGGTACCCTGAAGCTGATCAAACAAATCATCAATCCTCGGTAGCGGAAATAGATTCTTCACCTTCAGCTTATTCAGTTCTCGGTAGTCGATGCACATCCGCATACTACCGTCCTTCTTCTTCACAAACAATACCAGAGCACCCGAAGGAGAGATGCTCGGTCGAATTAATCGTTTATCCATCAACTCCTGCAGTTGATCCATTAGTTCCTTCATCTCGGTAGGAGCTAATCGATACGGTGCTTTGGCAATGGGTTGAGCACCGGGTATCAGATCAATCTGGAACTCAATCTCATGATCTGGTGGCACTCCTAGCAATTCCTCCAGGAACACGTCCAGAAAGTCGCATACCATTGGCACATCAGACAGTTGTGGTGCCAACACATCCACATCTTTCACGTAGGCCAGATAGCCACTACATCCACGTCCCATGCACTTTTCCGCCACCGCCATCGAAATCACCTTTGGAACCGTAGTGACGTGGTCACCGTAAACCGTCACCGAATTTCCATCAGGTGCAACTAATCTAATCATCTTCTTGTGACACATGATGTTTGCCTCGTAGGTTGCTAACCAATCCATTTCTAGTACTATATCAAATCCGCCTAGGGGCATCATATGTAACTTAGCAGAAAACCTGTGACCTTCTAGTTATATGACACAGTCATATATCATATCAGTAATTCTAGTGGACTTGCCAATAGCAGTTTCTACATCAAATGGCTTATCAATGCTCTTACTACTAACAGGCAAGTTAGCATAAAAAGTAGCAGAAATGAAACTTCTACTAGCACCAGAATCAAATAACATAGAGGCACAAAGTTGGTTTACTAGAAACATATCTGACATGACATCAGGATCCTCTCTGGCCTACTCCCGCGCCATTGTGACGGCTCTAGCACTCGCCCACTGTCCTCCTTCCTCCGGCTTCATCTTCGCCCAAGAACTCTCGGCCCGTGGCTTCTTGCAGTCCCTGCTTACGTGGCCTTCCTCTCCGCAGTTATAACACCGTCTAAGTCCACACACCTTTGCCACATGACTGTACTTCCCACACTTGAAGCACACATTCATTCCCCACTTGCACTCACCAGCATGCTCTCTCCCGTATTTACCACACTTCTTTGTTTCCGAACTTGATGACACTATCCTTCGGTTATCTACTTTCCTCCTTTTGTTGTTTGGAGTGAAACCACCACGTCCAAATCTCCTCCTTCCCTAGCTCTTATCACCATCACCCGTCTTCTTCACCTCAACTACCGCCACTTCCCTCTCATCATACGACCTGCTCATTAGGTCTACCACCGATCGAAAGGTACCCGACCGGGCAGCGATGAAATGCCTGCGAACGTCAGCTGGCAATCCCTGGATGTACTTCTTGATCTTTCTCGACACCGGCGTCACCTGATCCGGCACCAACCTTGCCATCATTAAATTTGGTAGTGTATTGCTGGTGTGTCATAGTACCAGCCTCTAGCTGCTGGAACTCCCTCTCTATCTTGTCGAGTTCCCGGTGAGGACAGAATTCCTCGATCACCAGCTTCTTCAATTCCGACCACTTCATCCTGCTAAAGGCCCTGCTACCCTCTGCCTAGAAAATATTGTCCCACCAACATAAGGCCGTGTCCATAAAGAGTGAGTAGCAAACTTCACTTTTTGATCTTCTCGGCACTCGTTAATATCAATTACCACCTCCATTTCTCTCACCCATCAGTGGGAAGCAACAGCACTACCATTCCCATCGAAGGTTGGTGGCTTGCATCTTTGGAATGCCCCATAATTACAGCCTCGTGCAGTTTCCTGCACCACTTCTTCTTCCTCTTCCTCACTAGATACAACCGTCTCTGTCTCCGGTTGTTCTCCTTCCTCTCTCCATGTGGTCCTCCACTTCCTTTTTCTCTCATCCTCCCTCACTGCCTTAAGCATTTCTGTCACCACAGAAGACAGAATTGTCTGCATGACTTGATACACCTCCTTTACCACTGCCTTTTTCATTGAGTCCCTTAAGTTCGCACTTTCATCACCACCTTCCTGATAATGCATCTCAGGCTCTTCGCGTACTCTCTCAGTAGCCTTAGCCTTGTTCCTAGTAGCACATGTTTTAGCACCACGTCCTCCCTGTACTTCACCCCTAGATGCCTTAGATGATCTACCTCCTACCATTCTTTATTCACTATAAAATTCAAACACTAACACGGTCATTCAATGAATAACTCAGTTCATGTTAAGTATAGCAAGTCCCTAATTCCAGTGGCCACTTGTGATTAGCCACTTACTTTACTCTTCACCCCCCAAGCATTTCCTATCCTGCCTACATCAGTATCTAAATCTAATATAAGCTCATAATCAACTAGCACATGCACAAAAAGAAGTACCTGATGGCACGTAGGTTTTTGAAAATATTTACCCAATTCGCTTAACCTTTGACTCTGATGCCAACTTGTAAGGCCCCGTTCCCGGGCACCTCACAGTTGGACATCCATAGCATTGAATATATACATATATTATACATTTCTTAGAAATATCACAGTAGAAGTCATTAACAAAAACCTATTCATTTTATATTAATTAGTGTTGTTACGCAATACAACACTATTCAACTACAAAAGAAACTTTCACTGATTGCATTACAAAATAACAATAATAACATACGTGAATGGATGCCAGTCTTGCCCCAGCAAGTAGCCTCCCTGCGTGCCATCCTCAGCAACCATTACCTTCCAACTAAAAATGTATAAAAGTCAGTGTTGTTTAGTTAGTTCTAGTTTTATAAGTATCAAAATACTTTATACGTTTCGTACGTAAAAATACTCTTTTCCTTAAAACACTTTCTTTACTTTCACACATGTTCATTCGTCATCGCATGTGTTTGTTTGTTTCATACTTCATCATTTCATTCGTTATTGCTTGTTTTGCACATTATCCTTATCTTTTGTTAACGTTCATCTCATACGTTATCACTATCTTTCGTTGACGTTCATTTCATACTTTTATCACTTCGTTCGTTTCATACTTTATCATCTCGCTTATCTCGTACTAATTCTAGATCCTGTCAGGCTTTTCCCCTATCGTGGTCTGAAACCGCCATTCTGAGCACAAAGCTCCTTTACTAATTGGTACGAATCCCATGGCCCGAAACCACCATTCTAGGCACAAAGCCCCATTACTAACTGGCACAAAGCCCGGGGTCAAATGACAAGGATCCTGTTTCGTACTATGGGTACATTCACCTAGACTGATCCCCCTATGTGTGAACCTTCATGGTTTAAAATCACATGTTATAACACATAATTGAGCTACCAACTCTCAAGGAGTTTTAATCCTTCTTTCTTTCTGCTTGCAAGCCTTTCCTTTCTTTCATTACGTTTCCCGGTTTAACCTTTTCCACTAAAACTTGGTAGACGTTTCTAGCACCTAAATACTTCCAAAAACACAAATCCAAACACATGCACATACATAGAAACATGTAGAAATCAGTTTCACGGTTGAAAGCCCATAAAACCGAACTAAAACCACAAAAAAACACTTACAAATTTGTGAATTCAGCTTCTTTCTCTCTCTAAAATGGAAGCTTTGCTGCTTTCTCTCTCTAAAACATTGAGCAGTAGAGTGTAGCAGGTGGTGTGGGCAATCATACCACCTTTTAAACAAAATAATAATAAGATGTTGTCCTTTTACACTTTTCACCCTTGCACTTTGGCCTCATTTCCTTTCTTACAAAATATGTTTTTTTTATCTTCTCATTTCTTTCCTTTCTTTATTCTGACAAAATTTCCAAGTGTTACAACTATGACAGTCTCTCATTAGGCAATATGCAACTTATCAATCAAAGTCAATCTAGGTAGGCTAACATATTAGTTGAGAGAATTCAAGACAGGATTGTTTGAAGAGTTAAAGTATAGAAGAAGGCAAATGCAAAGAGGCAATGTCATTGGTCAACTGGATGTTAAGGTGGAACCCATGGTTAGCTTCGAAGGGGAAACTGTGACAGAACACCTAATAACAGAACCTATGAGCATTGTGATAGAAAAATCTACTTCAACATCCTTTACCCTCAGTATGGCACCAATTAGAGATGGTTCTTCACAACCTCTCTCTGTCCAGAGCTTGACTGCTGAACCAAGCAATGAAGGCCAAAGCACTCTCTACCCTGAGTCACTAAGGCCTGTGAGTAAAAAAGACAAGAGGAAACTAACCTCTAAGGAGATTGAGGAGGAGGAAAGAGAGAGGAAGAGGAAGCTAAGGGGAGAGAGTTCAACCGGTTCCTCAGGCTTCATGGAAGCTGCAATCAGGATAGCCCCCAGGCCAAACACTCAAGATGAGGAATTGAGGGCTGCTAGATTGAACTATTTGGGAACGAGGAACTATTACATTGATGAAATCATCTCTCTTCCTTAGAATAGCTAAATGAACTAGTAGACTTAGAGTTGATAAAGGAGAAGAAGGAGGTAGAGGATGTAGAATTACTCATCAGAGTTAAAGAAGAAAAAAAGAAAAAAGAGGCTATACAAACATGCTCCTACTCTCTTCTCGGTACATGAAAGCCCTGAGAGAGAGGTTATGGCATCTAAACAACCTCAGGTAGATAAAGAGGCTGACAAACAAAACATGATCAACTACCTGAGTGCCAGAGGACTCATTCAGGCATCTGCACTTGTTCCCTCTCATATGAATATATTGAATTTGAATATCTTAAGCATGTAGAACAATAGTTCATCAATGAACAAAAGCTGGCTAAGAGAAAGATGAGGAAAGAAGCTGCAAAGTCAAGAGCCATCATCTAAAAGAGTCAAAAGAAGTCTACTGACAGGCAGAGGATGATGAGCTTCTTGAAACTGTATGGATTCTCTAGAAAGAGGCTTGGTCCATTGTCTCTATCCACTATGGATGAGCATATTAGAGTGATCAAGTAGAATATTAAAAGGGGAGAGCTTGCCGACATGTATTCTCTACCAAGCCAAGCTCTTCCTAAGGTTGAGGTTAAGGTTTAACCAACACAGACAAAACAACCTGGACCTTTAGCTGCATCTCAGCCAACCTTATATTCTATTCCACACCAGAGTTCTACTCCTTCTCCTTCTGAACTTGTGAGGGAAGAGGTTCCAACTGAGAGAGGCATAACAGAACAACGTGGTACTCAAGACCAACCCTCTCAGTTAAACACTCCATGGAAGAAGAAAAAGATGGCCATGAAGAGAGTGTCCAAGAAGTCAAAGGCATCCACTTCCAGACCTCAGGATGAGTCAGAGCATCCTGAGGAAGTGCAATAAGAGGTTGCTCAACCAACTCCTACTCAAGCACAACCTCTTACAGCTGGAAGACCCATATTGTATTAGATCTTTGCTACTAATCCAGACAGATGATATGTCATCAGAGATCAAGGTGGTCAAGATGTCTACTTTTGGAAAGACATGCTTGATCTACCTCTATATGATCTCCATAACATAAGAAGATACTATAAGAGTCTGAAGGATCCTGACCAAATGATGAATAAGGGAATGGTCTTGATCCTAATAATGACTGTCAACTACTGAACAAGCTTCTTTGTTTTTGTAACATTAGCCTAGGGGGAGTTTGTAAGGTTATATAAGAAGGCTGATACAACAAAATCAACCCAAGGCTTCCTGCATGCATGCACTTAGTATAAGGTAGAAGTTGCTTTGGAAGATTTACGCTATGCACAAGAAATACAGTAAGTGTAAAATCTTCCGAAGCCAAACACAAAATCTTCTGAAGAAAAAGATGAAGTCTTCCGAAGCTTCAAAGACAAAGTTTCCCGAAGCCAAATGAAGTGAAGACTGATTTGTTCTGAAGACAGAGGAGAACTTGCTTTTCTCGAATGTACTTTTGCATAAAGCTAAACCACTTTCCACTGCAACTATGAAGACTCACCAACTTCCATGAGTTGGTGAAAAGGTCCATGCTTTTGCAACTGTACATTGACATCTTGAGTCTGTAACTTTCTACTTTATATACAATTATCCTTTTTATAATATATTAGGATTTGAGCTATGGCATGTCATAGTCACTTGTCAAAAGGAAAATATGCCTTTTGACTACATTGATTTTGTTTTCATTCAATTTTCCAACTAGCTTTCCAAGTATAGCTGGTTGTAGAGTGTGGTATAAAGTATCTCAGGATCTTGTATCTTATTTATGCATTGTAACACTTGTAAAAGAACTTTAGATTAATATAAAATATTCTTGAAAACAATATATATAGTTCTTGAGTTATGTCTTATTGTTTACTAGTGTTTTTTGTATCTTGTTCTTAAATTTGGTTCCCTATTTGAAGTTTTAAGTATTCTAACACTCTCCTCATTATGAGATTGACTGTGTTGACCTCCCTTAACCAGCCCTGCAATCTTATATTGGATACACCATCAATCAGTAGTGTCCGTTTTTCTTTTGATTTTTCAAGTTGTTGGACCTTCTTGTCTGCTTCATATTGATTATCATTTCTTTAATCAGTTGTACTAAGCTTCATAAACCATTTTGACATCCCACCTGACATCCCTGTTTTTCTGTAAACACACCTTATATGATAGGTAGTTTTAATATAAACAAGATGATTTTCAAAACAATATCTAACTTTACTGATTCTTTAACCAAACACAATTAATGTTTCAAGAGAGGAATACGTTGTTTGTACATGTAATAGATCTTTACTTACGTGATAGACAGGATATTATGCGCTTCATTATCCTTCACAAACATAACACTTACTACAGTCTTGGATACTGCCACATATAAGGATAATGTCAAATCATTTTCGTGTTTCATCAACAAAGGTGTTGTGATAGGTATTTCTTCAAGGCTTAGAATGCATTTTCATATTTTCCTTCCCACTTAAGCTTTTTATTCTTCTTAAGAATATTATAAATCTCTTTACATCTTTCTAAGGATCATGAAATGAATATGTCAAGGTTCATGATCGTCCCTTTTACTCATTGCACATCCTTAGTGTTTGATTGAGAATTGAGGTTCAATATAGCTTAGAAATTGTTTCGCGCTTGCTATTACTCCTCTTTTGGCTATAATAAATCCAATACCTTTCCTTCTCCCAGTCCAAATTGACATCTTGAGGGGTTAAGCTTCATATTATGTATATCTAAAATGGGCAAAGGCTTTTTAAAGATTCTTGAGATGATCCATAGATTTGTTCGACTTGACCACCATGCCATCTACGTATACCTCTATTTTGTACTCAAGTTTGGCTTTGAACATCATATTCACCTATCTTTGGTAGGTCGTACCTGCATTTGTAAGACCATAGTAAGATAACAATATATACCTGCTGGAGTTATGAATGTCATATCCTTTTGATCGGAGGGTAAATCATGAGGATGCATCCATAAAGGTCAGCATCTCATGGCTTTGGCATCAACCATTGAGTTTTTATGTGCTAAGATGACATATTCCTTAGGACAAGCTTTGTGATGGTCAGTGAACTCCATGCATAGCCACCATTCCCCATCTTTTTTTGAACCCCCGTCACATTTGATAACCATCTTGGAAATTTAACCTCTCCTATCATCTAGATTTAAATAACTTCTCAACCTCTTCTTGGATAATTTTGTTTCTTTTAGGGGCAAACTTTTCTTGGTTTTGATGAACAAGGTTGGAACTATTATCATTACAAATTTTATAAGTTAAAATATTCTTAGATTACCTATCATATCCTCATGTTTTGATACAAAGGTTTTGATCATGTTCTTCTAAACATCCTTAGCTTCTTGTTAAACACTATCCAAGGGGTTGGCATATTGACACAATGATTGTAAGTTTATGGTACTACATTCATTTCATGGATCCATTGTCTCACTAAAATAATATTATAATAGGCTAATGAGTCAATCACCTAGAAATTTGGGATTTAGTCTAACTCTTCAATGTAAACCGGTAACTTGATCTCCCAAATAATATTTTTGATTTTTCCACTAAACCATACTAGTATCAAGGATGTTGATATAGTTTCACTCTCTATGATATTCGTCCTATTACAAAGCTTCAGGATGTATGATGTTGGCCGAGTTGTCCCTATCGATTAGGATCACAAGGACAATAATGGTGGCAACATACAAAGTAATAACCAAATTGTCGTGGTGAGGATCTTCAACATTTTCTCTATCTTATTCTTTCAAGGAGATCACTATCTTATCAATCAAAATTGTTCTTCTAAGCCCGAGCATGTGACATCCGTCACTAAAACAAATGTGTTGATGTTTGACTTTGACTTTTGACTTTGACTTTTGACATTGGTTTTTTCAGATTTGGGCTTGGTCTTAATGGATTGTTCATTTCCATTTTGATCTAAATTTTTGGTTGATGGGCTTATGTTATAGTATTAGGCCTAGGGTTATTGTTAGTAATGTGACAAATGGGCTTGCCATCGTACAATGTCCTGTTCATTAAGCCTAATCAAAGATTTTCCAAAAGGTGAAAAGCTAAATTTTATGTTAAAACCTAACAAAACTAGACAATCATGGAATTTGCCTAAAGTCTACTAAATAAACTTAAATTAATACAAAAAATATAAAAAGTCAATTTCAAGGGCATATAATAGTTCATTGGAATCGTTTTAATGCTCAGAAAATAACAAAAGTAAAAATTGGACGTCACGTGATTCGAGATAAGACAGATTGGAGGAGATGGGCCAAGGGCCCGAAGGCCCTTGCCCCTCCCTCATTGTGGCCTAAAATCAAAGACAAGGAGGAATTCCCCCTATTTTTCCTCAGTTTTGTAAACTTCCTATCCAAGCCACTCCCAAATTGTAAACCCTAGCCACCACAACCCAATTCCTTATTGTTCTTCATCATTTTCATCAAAAAAAATCATTATATCATTCCATTGATTTTTGAAATGATCAAGACATCCAAGATCATGTTCTAAGCAAGGATTGTTCGTCTTCTAATATCCCGGTAACAAAAAGTCATTTCTTGATGATTTTATCCATTGTTCTATCTTGATATCAATTATATTCATCGTCTAAACACAAATGCATCACCTAATATTCTTATATTCTTTGTTTTGGATGTTAAACCGGGAAGATCTAGGTGTTACGAGTGTTGGACTCTTTAACCGGTAAAACCCTAATTCTTAGTCTTTAACATTCTTGAATATATTAAAATTGGGTTTTAATCTTGTATGACATGATCAATAGATATCTTGGTCTTATAAATCATTTTTGAAATCATTAATTATGTTTATTGAATTGATGGACATGTTGAACAATCAAATCTATGTATCACTTAATTAATATTGTGAACCGCAAGGCTAAAATATAACTAATTGTTTAAAAACTGAAACATGGAATAATCTAAGTGTTTAATATCAGTGATAGTGCTGGTGAATAATGGTTTATCAGACCAGATGATTTTCATAAACAAGCCTGAGAACATTAATATAAGATTGACCATGCTAGATCCATAGGATGAAATACAAACTAAGATCTTTTGTTACATAGTCATAATAGTTTGTTATTGGGTTACGTGTAGGACTGTTAATGCTTATGGAGTCCTAATACCCCTTTTAATGTTTTACCCATCACATGTGGATCATTCTGTTCAAGTCATGCATACAATATTAGTTTGATGCATGTCTTGCATTTCATTAACATGTTTAATAAATTAACTATATTGTGAAGTTATATAAGAAGGTTGATACAACCAAAGCAACCAAAGGCTTCTTGCATGCATGCACTACATACAAGGTAGAAGTTAATTTAGAAGTTTTACACTCTGCATAGAAAATATTCTAAGTGTAAAATCTTCTGAAGCCAAAGACCAAATCTTCTCAAGCCAAAAAATGAAGTCTTTCGAAGCTTCAAGGACAAAGACTTCTGAAGCCAAATGAAGAGAAGATTGATTTCTTCCGAAGACAGAAGAAAGTATGCTTCCATCGGATGTACTTTTGTATAAAGCTGACCCACTTTCCATTGTAACTCTGAAGTCTCACCCCTGAGTTGGTGAAAAGGTCCATGCTTTTGCAACTGTACATTGAGGTCTAGAGTTTGTAA
>BJCO01020170.1:0-10451 GCA_018326465.1 Flaveria floridana
ACATACTTTTCTTTCGTTCAAACCGTTCTTTACTTTCTTTCAAATGATACTATACTTTAGTACATGCTCACCCATCATACGTACACATAGATAATATCATTATTATCTTTCATTGCGTTCGTTAACTTTCGTTCATTCATCGTACATCATTATCATTCATTTCTTATCTAGATCTCGTCAGGCTTTACCCTCTTCATGGCACACAGCCACGATTACTGAGGTCGAATGACAAGGATCCCGTTTCGTTCTTTATTATGATATTTCGTTCCTGAGCATACATCATACATACATACAGATAATAATTATTATTATTATCTTCATCATCATTCGTTCATTCACTCATTTCTTTGCTCATTACTTTTCATTTCTCGAATCTCGTCTCATGCAATATCCCCGACTCATGCTCGAAAGCTGATGCTGTGTCGGGGCCTGTACACAAACCCCCGACTGACGTCCGAAGACTGACACACAACACTAGGATACGCGACAAAGATCCCATTCGAGTCAACCACCGGGATTGAACTCTATCCGAGTCTATTGCAACACAAAATCGCTCATCTCATTATCTCGTCTCATGCAATATCCCCGACTCATGTCCGAAGACTGATACTGTGCCGGGGCCTGATATACAAACCCCCGACTCATGTCCAAAGACTGACACAGTACCGGGATAGGCGACAAAGATCTCATCTCTCTATTTTGTCTCATGCAATACCCCCGACTCATGTCTGAAGACTGATACTGTCCCGGGGCCTGATAAACAAACCCCCGACTCATGTCCAAAGACTGACACAGTACCGGGGTACGCGACACGGATCCCATCATCCGTCACTTCCATACTCACCATTTTTTATTTCATGTGTTTGTTCATTTCGTTTTTTATCGTATTCTTTCGTTTGTACTTTATCATTATCTTTCATCATTGCATAATACTTTATGTTCATAAATTTATTCATTCGTTCATCATACCACGTAAAGTCATACATAATGTATTACAAAGCATAATATGTACGTTTTGAAAACTTTTTGATGAAGGAAGATAACATATCATTAGCACACATACACATCATAGTCTCCATCACATCATTATGCACATATCAAGCATAAGCCATCATAACAGATCCTATCTCAATCATTTTCTTCTCATAAGGCCCCTTAAAAATCCTAAGTCTCAAACTAGGCGTATGGAATACCTTAGGCGCGTCAGCAGAAAATTCTAAGTGTAAAAATGTTCTGGGCGCATGGACACTGTTTGGGCGTTTCTGCTCTGTTGGGCGTTTCGCCACTATGCAGGCGCATGGACACTTAGCCGTTTGGGCAACATGGGCGCATGGACACTGTTTAGGTGTTTCTGCCCTGTTTGGGTGCTTTGCCACTGTTTGGGCGTCTGAGCTTGCACTTAAATTTTCTTAACACTTGGACGCATGGGGTTCGGGCGGTTGGGCACTATGCAGACGCATGGCCCAATACTTGGCCAATCTGGGGTGATCCAGATGGTTGGCTACTACTCAGATGTTTGGGGTCTAACTTGGAAACTTTGTAAGGCAATTTAGATGGTTGGCACTGTTTGGGTGGTTGGGAACACTGTTTAGGCGCATGGCCCACTTTTTGGGCGCATGGCCAACACTTAGGTGCATGGCCAACATGCTGGGCGCATGGGCCACTGTTCAGGCGCATGAGAACATTCTGAAATGTTTTGTATACCACTAACATCACCCGATTATCATCCTAACAACATTCAAGCACATATCTAACATACTAAGGGCACCTAAACATGCTAAACATCAACACTAACCCATAAACCAACTCCAAAGCATACATACACAGAACATCATCAAACAATAAGCTGAAACTCAACGTTACTTTTAAAAATGTTTACTTGGTATGCATAATTGCCCCAAACACTTTAAAATTAGTAAAAGAGGGGTTCTAGAAACTCACCTTAAAGCAAATCTTCAAGCTAAACACTTCCACTCGTAATTCAACTTCAAGTTCTCGAAAACCAACTCTAAAACATCAAGAATTCGGTCAACCACTCATGAATTTGGTTAAAACCGAACATATACTCAAGAAATCTCACCTTTTACAGCTTCTTCTTCCTTTCTCTCTCTAGAACCGAGAGTTCTTCTCTTTTCTTCCTTGGCTGAAAGAAGAAGCAGTTTTTTGCTTTAATGTGGGCGGCCATACCCATTTTAATATAAAATATTAGACTTTTGTACTTTGTACACTTTATCCCCCTCCACTTGTGCCCATTATCTATTCTTTCCATTTAGTTTTCTTTTCCTCCTCTTCAAATAAAATTTCAGTGTGTTACAACTGTACAATCCTCTTCCTAGGGGTGAGAAGCTTATTTGGCAATTTATTCCCTTTCCTAGTGTCTATTAGAGTCACGAGTCTTCTTCTCAACTTCTTCTCCTCTTCTTTGAGAGAATCAAAGTTTGTAGCCAAGAGTTGAAGAGCTTGATCTAGTGTTCCTCTGGGTAGATCAAGGAATCCATCTCTTGTGAGGAAACAGGAAGATCCATCAATGTATCTTAGTGTTATGGACTCTTTCTCACAAGAAATGTCGCCCAGGGTTGTGTAGTTGATGAGCTTTCCTTTGATCTCCTTAAACTCTTCTAAGGTCAGAGGCTTAGATGGTTCAGAGGATGGCTTGAGTAATGGTTGGATTTTAGGTTGTGTTTTGGTTTTTAGGATGAGTAGTGGTGGTGGTTGTTGAGTGGTAGTTGTAACAACGACCCCGAGGTCATAATTCTAAACTTTGACCTCCTACAATTATTGTTGCTATCATTAATATCAGTAATATTATTATTACCATTACCTTATTTCTTTCATGATTATTATCATTGTGTGTGCTAATTTCCTTAGATTATTCTTTAAGTCTAGCCTTAGTGTAGAACAATTTAACATTCTGAAAATATAATTAAACATGTTAAAATATTAGAACCAAGTTCAAAACAATTAATTATGTGTGCACACACATAATTCATGGATTAATTACATACATACATATCTAATACTTAAAAACCCTTAACTAGAAACTACCACTTAAAATACCACACTACACAACAAAACTACACTACACAGTAATTTACAATCAAGAAATAATAAAAAAAACACCCACCTCCACATCCTAGGCCGCGCCACCCATCCCACCAATACAACACCTTACTTCCCTTCCCACAAAACCTACAACCACACTCCACTTCCCACACTCCCCCATACATGCAATTTTCCTTCTTTCAAACACCCTCTCCCTCTTTGCTCTCGGTTCCCATCTGAAACACACACATATTCACCAAAGTTCAGCCAAAAACTTGAAGAACACAAGTATCTCCATATCATTCAAGCACCACACAAGCAAGAAGGTGCAATTTGAAGGATCCTTATGCACGGTTCTTGAAAGACCAAGGTGCTCCAGCCTTTGTTCGGGAGTCACCATCAATTCTATCTCTCTTAATCTCTCAAACTCGCAGACCATTCGAAGGGTAAGCATCAACACACCCGAATCAAGTTATTTCTTGTGTTTTAGTTCAATAAACTACCACAAACCTTAATTTCTTTGTTCTAGCAGAATCTTGCAGTTTAAAACTTGTACTTGAGGAGCTCTTAACATCACACGAGGTATACGTTATGATAAGCTGGTAAATCGTTGGTTGGAACACAAGATTACACCTAGAAAACCCTCTTTTTACATGAAATAACACCATCTATGCATATGTTTTAAAAAAAACAGGACCAAGCCTCGAAACCTGCCTAAAAGTAGTTTATAAATAACATTAAAACCTGATTTGAAAGTTACAAAATTATTAAGTGATGTTTGGGTATGATCTATAATGTTTGCACATGTGTAAAAGGTGTAAATCATCATTTAAGAGCAACATATATGTGTTTCATGCTAGATCCGAGAGTTTTGATATATTTTCAGTAGGTTTGGCAATATGAAATGATCTAAGTTGGTGATAATTGCTAGAAATATAAAAAGAAAGGATTATGGGACAAAATGAGCTTGTTTGGAAACCCGAAAAGTGGTAAAATCTCTCTAAAATAGTAATAAACAAAGAAGTTTACCATATAAAAATAATTCCATGCTCTAATATAAAAATCATGGGTATAATGGTCGGATTTGATGATATTTTGTGTTAAACTCATTATTAAATAGAATTATTTGTTAAAAACGAGACTTGACCGGGTAAATCTTGGGTAAAATCTTAAAAATAATTAAAGAGACCTAAAATCTATAGATATCATAATATTTCAGTAAGTTAGGGACATTGAATCAAGAGATAGGTGAAAACTTGGATAAAAACGTATTCGGACGCTCGATTCCGGTTAAAAACGCGTTTTAACAAAAAATCATAAAAATGAATTTTTAATCAAAATAGCTCAAAAACATATCTTTGAAAGCTTATTAAGCTTACTATAAGTCCGTAAATAGTATTTAAAGGCTAATTGGATGAAAACAGAAGGATTTAAAACAAACTGTAAAAATCTCCGGTTTTACCGTAACCGGTAATTAAAAAACATAAGTTTTAATTTCCCCAAATGAAGTTCTGGAAAAATGGAAATGTACCATGTTAAAAATGCAATAATAAACTCCAAGAAACTAATAAGGGGCCATAAAATTCAAGAAATCAAAGAAAATAAACGTTAGGGTAAAAACTGTAAATTTTGGAACTTGAGGGACTAAATTGTAAATTCTGCCAAAACCTTAAAAATTCGACCCTTTTGACTAAAAATACATGATAGACTTATTTTCACTATAATACACTGATTAAATTCACTAACACATGTTGTGTATTTTAAGAAACCCTAACTTTACTAAAAAGGAAACTTTGCGAAGCAAAACCCAAACAAACCAAAGCTAGTTGAACTTTTAACCTTATAACACACCTAGTTACACCCAACATGACCTTAGAACATAGCTTATTTCTTGAATCTTGATTCTAGGGTGCTATGATTGAATCATTTTCTATACACGAAGATCCATTGCTTGAAACCTAAGGTGAGTTCTAGTATTCCCTTTTTACTACTGCTTTGGGATGAAACATGCTTTGTTTGAACTGAAATTATTATTGTGCTATTGTTTGATGCTTATATTTTGTGGATAATGTTTGAACCTGCTTATACTTGTATCATAATCATTAATTCTTGTATGAATCGCTTGTTTTATATGGGTAGATCTACTTGGTGAATCCCCTACACACAGTGCCTTACGTATAGGAAGGGTACCCCACTGACATCATGAGTGATCATTTGTGTCATGTGACAGGTTTTTATAAGATACCATGGTGAACCATCCAGCAGGTATGGTGCACTGTTTGAGGCTCAGTTCTCCGTATAGAATTAACCTGTAGAAACATAACTTTATAAGAGGATAGCCGGGACTGAGTGCAGGGTTGATTATGACCTCATAAAAGTGATACTTATGTTTTTAAAATCAATTCATGGATTCTAAAGAGTCCTTTTGTTTTTAAACTTTAAGCACTTGAATTCACCAACTTTTCAGTTGAAACAAAATCTTTTTGAGCATGTTTCTTGTAACCCTTAATGGATGTTGGCTTCATTGGAGAGCTGGATTTCGATAACCTAGTATTATGACTACCCATGGCATTACTTGAATTGGAAACATTTTGAATAATTTGAATTATAGATGGATAAACATTTGGAAATTATGTAATTACTGTTGGACCCTGAAAGGATCATACATGCCAATTCAATTGATGGGTGATGGTTGTTCTGTTGGTTTATTCCCATAACTCTAAGAAGACATGAAGGTGAAGAAAAGACCAAGTGTTGGCTATTAGCATTTTTCTATGCGGATGACGAAGGAACATTGCTGACAAGCGTTTGTTCTTCCACATAAACAAATGCGGATAGCTAAGAACAAACGTTGCAAGTATTTGTTCATCCGCATTAGTTAATGCAGATGCACAAGGAGAAATGCTGATAAGTGGTTGTTCATCCGCATTAGTTAATGTTGAGGACCAAACACTTAATGCTGTTGAAGAAAAAGAAATGCTGATGAAGCCAAGTCATCCACATTAGTCGATGCGGATGTTCAACAACTAATGCGGATGAAGACCTTTTGTATTTAGACTAGTATTCTGTATAGATGTTAGGGTAGTTTATTCATGTTGTACAGGCTATATGTCAGCCTATAAATAGAATAGAATATCCACCATATGTATGTTTTTCAATCAAAAAGATACCTAGTACTCAAGTTACGAGGTTCTCAGGTTGTCTTTTCACTGTTCTTAAAAACCCTAGAACCCGTTGTAACTTGTTTGTTCTACATTCAATACACAAGCATTTATGAGTACATTTACAGCATTAAATGTTCTTTGATTCAGTATTTCCGCTACTTAATCACTGACTCAACACCATATTCGATCCTTGTTGACTCAACATCAATATAGAATTTTATTCTCGGACCCGGTCAATTGGTATCAGAGCATTGGCTCTCGGATTCAACTTAAGATCTGCTCAGATCTCGGCTAAAAATTGATTGATCTGGTGATTGAGGTGCTCATCAACACAACTCGATTGTTAATGAGCATACAACTGTAAAACCCAAAAAAGAATTTCATCTTCTTTCACTTTTATGCTACATAAACACACTGAAAATCATCAGTAGTGTTCTGATCTATGACTAAACACAAACAACATACATAAAAATCACCAAAACAGAAACAAAAAAAGAAGTTGTTATAGAACCAAAAGACCCTACTACCTGCCACTGTTCATAGAAACTAGTGCATAAACAAATTATTGAAGCCATGGACTGTTTGGACTCTTGACATAAAATTAATCTAAACCATATTCAAACAATATAAAATCAACATTAAATCATGGATTCCATTAAGTTTTCTAAACTTGGTCATGCTTCTAAACCTCCAATTATTAAACACAAATCTAAGTTTAAGTAATGGAAAATCAGCTTTAGGAACTATATTACAGGGGTAGATCCAGATTATTGGATATCCATATGCAAAGGGCCTTACATTCCAGTTTCTCTGAATGCTGACCAAGCTGCACAGTATAAGACAGTCAGAATCCCCATTGAGGATCCAAACCATAATCTGAATGATGATGATTATAAGAAGATTAAGACTGATCTTAAAGCCTATTCTGTTCTAACTCGGGCTTTGAAGATGGATGTACTTAAAAGATTAGAGAAATACAACACTGTAAAAGGTGTATGGGATGCACTTTAGATCATGTGTGAAGGAAGTAGTGAGGTTACTAAGATTAATAAAGACAAACTGATTAATCAATATGAAACCTTTCATCACACCAAAGGAGAATCTATCTAAAAACAGCTTCATAGATTCGTCCAACTGGTAAATGATCTGGAGATAATGGGGGTCACCTACAAAGAAAAAGAGATGAACAAGAAGATGCTGCACAGTCTACCTGAAAGCTGGAAGCAAAATATGACCATGCTGAAAAATACACTTGATCTGGAGAGCACAAGCTTAGACATCATGATAGCAAAGATTGAAGCTCTTAAACTGGATAAGAGAAGCAGAAACCTGAATGGACCTCAAGTCATTAAGGCTTACAAATTTCCATCAGAAACCAATTCTGTGAAAAATGCAGTCATTACTGAATAGGATGATTTTCTGTCATCCAGAGATCAATCTTGATCCACTGGATTCATTGCTTCATCTCAACTATAGAAGCAATCAACCTCTAATCCATCCACTTCCACACCCACTAACTTGGCTATTGATCAGAAGTCTGAAGAACAAAAGGCCACTTACAATGCCTTTGTTGCAAGTTTTGAAGCTTACTTAGGAGGAAGACTCTGCTTATCTAATCCTAGAAGATCTGGACGAAATGGATCCAGATGATGTTGAAGAAATGGATTTACAATGGCAAATGGCCATGATTGCTATGAGGGCAAAGAAATTCTTCAAGAAAGGTAAAAGGCTAAGCCTGAATGAGAACACAAAGCTTGGGTATGACAAATCCAAGGTGAAGTGTTTCAACTATGGTATGACTGGCCACTTCTCAAGGGAATGTAATGCACCCATAAGAAACAACAACTACTACCAAAGAAGCTCACGCATTCCAGATGATGATCTAGAAGAGATGGATATTTTGAGCCAAATAGCAATGATCAATATCCGATCTCAAAAGTTCTACAAAAGAACTGGTAGGAAATTCCCCGGTCTCTCTTGCAAAACCAAAGTTGGTTTTGACAAGAGCAAGTTGAGGTGTCACAAGTGCCATAAGCTTGGACACTTTGCTAGAGAGTGTAGATCATCTGGATCTAACTCATCTGCACCCTTTGTGACCTTTCCAAGAAATAGCTCACAGAACAAAGTGCAACATTCCACTAGTTTTGGTCATCCATCACAAGCTCAGTCATCACCTGCATATTTTGTCCCTCAAGGTCATATGCCATACCCTTCTCCTACTTCTACATGCCTCAAACCTGCCAGGTTCAAGCACCCATGGCTCAACAACCACATGCACTTCCTGAGCCTCAATCATCTCAATCTCATTAATAATCCCAACCTTAACAACATAGCTTCTTCACCCCAGGAGTGGTTGACTAGAGCAGTTTACCAGATGATATGTCTGGTCATGAACAACTGTTTCCTGGTGCAGGTCAACATGGTGGTGACAATCTTTTTGGAAACCTTGCTCTCATGGCCCTGGAGTCTGCTGATGGCTCATCCTCTAATGCCTCCACATCACAGGTATCACAGGTATCTTCAGAGGCCAAAGCCAAGTTACGTTCTGAATCATGCATAGCCACATTTGCATCTATTAGAGAAGCAAATGTAGCTTTAATTAACAAAAACCTTAAGCTAGAGTGCATAATTTCCAAAAGAAAAGCTGAATTTGAGTCTGTGCTTAATGATAAGAATGATGAGATTTATAAACTGAAATGCTAAATCACAAATGATAAGGCTAGGGAAGAGGTACTTCTAGAGAAGTACAAAGACCTCAAAGAAACACTTGCAGCTACCCAGGTAGAGTGTGATCATTGGGTACAATCCTGCAAGGGTTTTGAAATGTTTCTCAGCAAGCAATCATCTTCCAATGTGAAGTTTGGAATTGGTTATAATCACACTGCTCCTCCTACAGATTTTACTCCCAGAGTAGAAGTAGAATCTGAAGGAGAAAGCAATAACCAATCCTTCTCATCACGTGATCTACTCTCAGATAAAGCACCATCAAAGGTTGAAGTCATCATTAATTCCACACAAAACCAATCAGCTGATATTAAAACAGCTGATGGTTCAAATGCTGACAGTCACATGATCAAAAGTTGATCACTTTAGGTGTTATCTCATAAAGTACTACAAGTACTGAAGAGCAAGTTATAACACCTGAAGAACAAACCCAAACTACTGCAAGTACTGAAAGGAAAACTGCAAGTAGAAAGGGTTTGAAAACTACTGAAGAAAATATCAGGAATGCAAGTATTGAAAGGAAGAAAACTGCATATACTGATAGAAAACTGCTGAAGAACAAATCTTTAATAGTTTCATCTTCTTCAGCAGATGATCAACTAAAGATGAAGAAAAAGCCATGTGAAATATGTGGTTTATTCAATCATCTTACTGATGATTGCTGGTATAAAAAGGGCTCCAAACTCAACCAAAATAAGAACATTAAAAAGAAAATGAACAAAGTGAAAACTGAGTTTGAGACCAAGTTCGTACCAGCAACATCAAAACCTGAAACCCCAAAGTCCAAAAAGAAATCCAAAAAGAAGGAAGGGGTTAATCAGGAAACAGCTGAGGGTGTTTAGAGGAAGATGGTGCAACAGAGGAATCCATCACAGCCAAAAGCTGATGTGTCTGATGAGCTGAAAACTTTAGCAAACAATTAGACATAACTTGTCATGATGGTTCAACATCTATTGGGGAGAGTCAACCAATTAGATGCTCCTGTGCTGAAACCACAGAAAAGCAAATCGAAGCCAAAGGAATCCTCTTCTACACTATCTCCATCACCTCAGGCTGTTCTTCATAACAAACCAGTTAGTGTAACATCTATCATGAGAACAGACCCAAAACCAAAAAGGTTTGGGTCTCAAAAACTAACTAATTTGTTGTGATGAATGCAGGATTCTTCAGCATGCCAAAGAAGCATCTAGTATGTAGACAGTGGAGGATCCATGCATATGACAGGGAGCAGCTCTTTTCTTAATGACTACTCTCAAGGAAAGAAGGCGTTTGTTTCTTTTGGCAATGATGCTAAGGGTTACATCATCAGCAAAGCCTTTGTTTCCAATGGGGAAATAAGGTTTGATGATGTTAACCATGTGGAGAATCTCAAGTACAACCTCTTGAGTGTCAGTCAAATGTGTGATAAAGGCCATGTTGCCCTTTTCACCAGTCAGAACTGCAGGATTCTGTCATCCAAAGTTCTGAGTTTGATTGACAAGGTGTTGGATGAATATACTCTCCTAAAGGCCAACAGGACAG
>BJCO01020352.1:0-15905 GCA_018326465.1 Flaveria floridana
GTTTAATCTGTCTTTTATGTAAATATTCTTTCTTTTTGCCTCGAGAATTCTTTTATGTCCCACATTTCTTCTCTCATTTCTTTTATTTCTTTAAGCAAAATTCTTTTAAAAATCAAAAAAAAAAAAAATTCTATTAGATAGCTATCAAATAAAAATTTGGGGGGAGAGTTAAAAATAAAAATCGAAATTCTGATTTGAGATGACTGAGAAATGATAGAATTTTCTCTTGATATGCTTTATTTAATGACATGCCATATGTGAGAAATGATAGTAACTGATAAAGATGATTGTTTTGAAATAGAAATTTTATAATAAGTTTGAAAGTTTCATTATATGACATGCTCGATAGGCTCAGCAATTCAACCAAGTAAACGGTAACCTCGTGACAAACTAAGCTATCTGCATAAAAAATCTGGATAATCCATCTTATCGTCGGTCTGCACGAAACTGAGTCCCGTCAAAAAGGGGTTGAGAGCCTGGCTTATTTGTCTTACCATTGTATATTACCATCTTTCATCTCCGTTGTAAATTATATCTCGTGTTAAAACACCTCTGCTATGCGAAAGCGTTGACCTGGAGGAATGGACTTCTCTGCTATTCGAAAGTATCGACCAGAAGCTCCGTTCACACGAAAGTGTTTACCTGGTATCTCCTCTGCTACACGAAAGTGTTTACCTGGAGCTCTGATTGTTCTGTAAACCATGTAAATTATTATCCCTGATCATCATCCATTAATTCATCATCAGACAAATTCAAATAAGCCGGATATGCTCAACAAACCATAAGGATGGGTAGGTTTTACCAAATGAGTGTGGGATCCTAATTTTGAATGCATAATCGTACCAAAACATGATAAAGAATCATGAGTTACGTGTTGAAAGAATGATTGTTTGAGTTTAAGTGGATAAACATACTGACAGTCGTTTATGAACTATCTTAAACTTGAATAAAATTAAAGTTGTGAAACTGTCTTTAAATTAGTATGATCTCACTGCTGTCAACGTTTAATTACATCCCTGTGTTAAGCATTTCTTGAGAATGTGTTCTTGATTTTGAAAATAGACGTATCCCTCTTTTGAATGAGTTTGTTTTTATGTTAGTTTCTTTATTCAAAAGGCTTTTTATTTCTGTCTAGCGAATCTGTCTGAGAATCTATAGTTTCGCCCAGCTTAGTTCTATATATGTTGATCATGTTGCCGAGCGAATCTGTAAATTCGCTGCCAGAGAACTTAGGGTATATATATATACCAGTCACAGTGCACGCGAACATCACATTTGCTAACACTGTGACTGGCCTTTTTTTTTGTTCGGCTGAGACTCTTTCTTCAATTGCTTCTTTCTTGTGTTGAATTCGTGTGTGAATCATCTTCAAGTAAGTGTTCTGATTCTTCTTATTGCTTTACACTTATTTACAACATCTTTTTGACCTAGATTTTGATCGATTAAACCCAAGAACTCTTTATATGTTCAAATAGAATGTTTAAGCATAGGTTTCTGTGTTCATTGTGTTTTGTTGGTGTCGCTTAATAGTATTGAATCTGTTGAAATTTGCTTTATGCTTAAGTGTTCGTATCTATTTTTTTTTTAAATCTCAATGGTTCTAGCGAACCTAAAGTTCTGTCAGCGAATCTGAACGAAAGTTCAAAACATTGAGCGAATCTATGGCGTTATGCTGTCTGTGCGCAAACCATAGGTTCGCCCAAGGGTTTCCAGCGAACCTAGAAGTTCGCCCGGCAACACTTCTTGTGCTTGCCAGTCAGCGAACCTGTAGATTCCACTTACATTTAGATTCTCTGACCAATGAATTTATATTTTTTTCAACGAACCTATACTTCTTCTTTGAATTTAAAATTCTCTTCCATTTACATTGTTATATCTCTCATCTAATCAACTTCCGGTTATGTTTCAGTCATTATGTCGACTCTCATCTTTCGGGAAAAGCACAACATGTGTGCTCTATTGAATGAAAACCATGAGAAGGTCGTAGGCTACAAAGATGCAATCAAGTGGCTGAAATCTTCACATATTCACTATGCCATATCTTGCTGTCTAGAGATATACGATTTGCACATTCGTGACTTTTGGAGGCATGATGTGTTTGATGTGAGTGAAGAGACCTCTAAGATTGTTTCAAAAGTCCAAGATCAGGATATCTCCTTTACTGAAGCTGATGTGGCTAGAATTCTGAGATTAGAAGGAGATGTTGGCAAAGAAATCAAGATGTCAGCCAAGGATGTTTACAAAGCCTTGCAGACTGCAGGCTATGAAGGCCCAATGCCAGGAGAGAAAAAGATGGAATTCGTCAAGTCTTATATGATCTGAGAATGGAGATATATTACTCATATGTTCATAATGTGCCTGGATCATAGAAAAGGGGGAAGAGATGGCTTAAATTTAGAGTGGGCAAGAGCTATGGTACTTTTCTGTCAAGATCAAAAGGCTAACATAGCCAAGCTTATCTACAATTACATGATTAAGAACATCCATGCAGCTAGAAAGGAGAAATGGTTGCTTTACCCTCATTTCATACAGATGATTATTAATGACTTGAAGCCTAATCTACCAGTATTTGGTGGCACATTGAAAATCTGGCCAATGAATATCAGAATTTTTGGGGACTGTAAATCTGTCAGACACGACTGTGTTGGGAAAATCATATACTTGTGGGAGAATATGTACCCTGCTGACAGATGGCTACACATTTTGAAATTGAAAGAGTTAGAGAACAAGAGGGTTGCTAAAAGTATTAAAGAAGTTGAGAAAGAAATAAAGAAGAGGAAAATGTATGTAAGAGATAAAGAGTATAATCTTGAAGAAGTGGTAGATGAGGTTCAGGCTGAGTTAGACATACAAAGAGAGAAAAGAACAAAGAAAAGAGCAGAAGTAGGTTCAAGCTCTCAGCATGAAGCAGAGAAGAGAACAAAACTAAGACATGAAGCTGCACCCAAAACAACAAAAGAACCTGAATCTATTGCTAATACTGAGCTGGAAACATTGAAAGTCAAATATGCTGAGCTTGAGAAACGAGATAAAGAAAAAGGTGATGTGATCAAAGGGATGGCAAGGATGGTAAAAGACCAACAGTATCTGTTGTTGAGAATCTTCAAAGAGTTGAATGGGTTAAAAGAGAAATCTAGATTGGAACCCGCCATGAATGAAACAAAACTCAAAAATCTGTTAGATTCCACCTCTTATCCTCTAATGAAATATGGGGGTTTGTCTGGGATTGCTGGGGATACACATACAACTATGGAATCTGGGGATATACATGACACTGAAGTAGTTGACTTAACCAGATCCAAAGGAAAAGAGATAGAAACTGTTGATGAACCAGATTTTGATGAAGATATGGGGATTGATGTTGATTCTTTTACTGGTCCAGAAGTGACAGGAGGCTCAAATGTAAATTTCAACTTAATTAATGAACCTGAAGAAAATGTTATTGTGGGAGGTGATGATGAAGAAGAAGGAAGATCCAGAAAATGAGCCCGATACATACACTGTTGAGGATAAAGAAGTCACATACTTGTTTCTTAACAAACCAGAAAGCAATGAATATGTTGATCTTGATAAAACTGATTGATTCAAGAAGCCGGTGACCGGAAAAACAAGCGGCTCAAAAACTCAGGAGGAGATTTTTGTTCTAGATGTGCCTGAGACAGAAGTTACCGAACCTAATCTGGCAGAACAATTTGTGTTTGAGCATGATGAGGAGGCCGGATCTGAAGATGTCACAAATCCATTGGCAAGTATTTGGTTAAGAGGCGGAGTATACTTGGAGAACTTAGAGCCTGAAGACAATGAACAAGCCAGAGATGATTAAGAGTTTATTCACAAAGCTGGAGCTAAACAGAAGACTCCCTAGGCGAGGTCCAACCTAGGGGGAGTATTGATTATCTAGATAGGTTGGACTCACCGGCATGTCAGTGTTATTATCTTTGTATTTTGATGTTTTTCTTTGTAGCGAACCTAAGGGCGAACCTATAGGTTCGCCCAGTAGACTAGACTTGCTTTGATTATGATTGTGTATGTATGTTACCGGGCGAACCTGTTTTGGTCGCCTGGCGAAGTTAGACAGTTTTGGCTGAACAGATTCGCTATCAGCGAATCTGTCAGCAAACCTAGCACTACTATAATTTGTATGTTTGATCATTGTTAATGCAACTTTTGCCCATTTTATTGAAAACCTATCTTTGTGTGTGTGCTTGCTGAGGTGCTAGGAGCTTATTCTGATTATCATTGTAGCTTTAATACCTCTAGTGGATCCTAATCGTTCATATGAAGTAAGTATCTCTTGAATCAGTTATCATCAGTGGGATTTGTATATGTTATTAGATCATTAGCACTGTTATTAGATCTGTATGGATCCACACTTCCCTTTGATAGAATTAGTCATTTTTCTCCCAGATGTTGATATCAAAATGCTCCAAAGCATACCAATCAAAAACTATCCAGTACATCCAAGAGGAAGAGATTTCTTAGTGATGGTTGGAAAACTGCTAACAAAATTCAATGATGATGTGCTAAAAAAACCTAAAAGAGAAGATGAAGAGCACAAGAAAAGAAAAGAAAAGAAAAGAAGGCCAAGATCCAGCTCGTCAAACACTGTGAATGATGACGTTTTTATTAGATTTGGACATACAAACAAACTTACAGCATCAATCAAAAGCTTTGAAGGAAATCAATACACACATCCTATCATAGAATAGGGATATGTTAGGAAAACAAAGGAGCTTGTGTTGCAAAGAAATGAAGAGAAAAAGAAAGCTCCCGGCATAAGGATTTTTGATCTATGCATATGAGCTACATTTCTTATCTTCATGACAAATACATTCCAAAGCTCAATGATGAAGAAGCACAACATGAGCTATGCTTATATGTGCACTTAATTAAGGTGATTGACAAGCTGAATGCCAAGGCTTACAAAAAGAAGATATGAAGTTGGCCAGCTGATGGGATCTGAAACCCATCTATCACTGAATTAAGAATATTAGATGAAGATGACCCGGAAGTTGTAAACAATGACAGTGTTGTTGCAACTTTAACAACAGAGGAATACATTCTTGGTTTAAATTTTGAAACCCTGAATAAGATGAGCTGAATGGAGATTAAATTCAAATTTGATGATCAAAAGGAAGTTGTATCATATTTCAATAAAAAGATGGTGGAAAGAGTCAAGGAAATATCAATTCTGAAGAGCTTATTAGAAGTGTCTAAGCCTAAGATGGAGTATTGTTAGGACTAGATTATACGCTTAGAACTTTAATCAATCTTTGTAATGAATTCTTGTACTCTTTCATCATCTTGTATGCAATATATATGTATAGGTTAACCCATTTATTATATGTGTTTATTTATATGTGTGATTGTAGGAATAACATCAGTCTTGGCCAATTTGTAAAACTGACAAAGTGTAAGAACTATCTACGGATGAACAAAATGTTCTTCCATAGATATTCTGACAAAAACAACAAGGAATTGTGCATCTGAAGATCTTCTAAGCAAGAACAAACTACTGCGGATGAAGTCTTAACTTTACGAAAGACCAGTGTCCTACGGAAGGATAAACTCCTAAGGAAGATCAAGGTCCTACGGAAGACAAGTTCGGCGGATAGCAAAAGTTCTACGGAAGACTACAATTCCTATGGAAGTCCAAAACACTTGATTGTACACCAAGTACATCAAGTCAACAACAGTCAAACACTAAAGTGATGTCATAAAGTCAACATCTACGGACGACTTCACTTTAGTCAGAGAACATCATATCAAGACATTCTCTAAGGAACTTTCTTACCTCGATAAGAAAGTTACTGTTACCCTAACAGTAAAAATCCTAAGCCTCTAAATACGGGGCATAGGCGCACACTTTTATGTACCGATTGCTACTGATTACAAAGGATTGTTACCCATCAACAAAACCTAGCAACCCTAATAGCAACCATAATAATATACACCAAATCATCATAATTAGAACCCTAGAAATTACTCATATCATCATTATTCATTCAATTGTAATCGATTAATTAGTATTAATGGAAAACTTTTGAATCAAACGTGTTTGTTCTTTATTATTTTCATCTATTTTACATTTATCTGAATTGTTCTTCATTGTTTCATATTACAATTGTTATTTCAACAATCAACCAATTAAACAACGAGTAGTGATAATTCCGCGATCACTATTCGTACAATCTATCCTTGTGCGTATAGGTGTTAGAACATTAAGAGTGCTTGAAATTGAAGAAGTTGTACTTGAAAGTTGACAAAGGTGAGTTCTAGATCCCCCATTTTCTGTTTTAAACATGTTTTAGGGCTGAAGATGTATGCAAATAACTTTTACAACTTATAAGTATGTTTTACCATATCTATTACTCTTGTTTGTACGGATGAATGTATGTTTGGGGTATGCATGGTTGTGTCTCCTATTTATATGCTTGTTTAGGGTGCTTAGTAAGTTAGTTTCGGGTCAAATGTATGTTAGGATACTGATTTGGGGACTGAAATGAGTTTGGTTAGACCTGGTAAAGTGCCTATGTGCATGAGTGTTCATGCGCCTAGTGCCCATGCGCCCACTGCCCATGCGCCCACTGCCCGTGTGTCTAAGTATCGACCAGACACCCCAGTAATGTCCATGCGCCTAAGTTCCCCATGCGCCTAACATTTAGCTCATGCGCCTAACATTTAGCTCATGCGCCTAACATTTAGCTCATGCGCCTAAGTATGCCCATGCACCCAACTAACCATGCGCTCGCATAGTGTTCATGCGCCCGCGTAGTGCTCATGCGCCCGCATAGTGCTCATGCGCCCGCATAGTGCTCATGCGCATAAATGGTTCCCAAGCGCCCAAGTTTCCTCATACGCCTAAGTGTTCCCATGCACCTAAGTACACATGCGCCCGCATATTGCCCATACGCCTAATGCCTTACAAAAATTTCTGAAATTTTGGGGAAATAGAATTTAAAAAGGTTAAGACCTGAAATGTTTAGTGATTATGTTTTGTTAGTATTATGAATGTTTGTGGTTAGTTAGATGTGTTCCATTTTATGCATTATTACGTGACTTTACGTGATATGTTAATGCTAGAATATGTAAAGTATTATCGTAAATGAAGCAAAAGATTAAAGACAATGAAAAGTGGAATATAACAAATGAATGAAAGTCTTGCAAGCAAAATTAAAGGAGGTTCACAACTCATTAAGAGTTGTTAGCTCAATTGTGTGATATATAGCATGAGGGTTCACACATAGGTGGGGTCAGTCTTGGTGACTGATCCATTCATGTGAAATGGGATCCTTGTCGCTTAACCCCAAAACTAAGGTGGCTTTGTGCCCAATGATGGGGTATAGCTTATGACAGGATCTAGATAGAAGTGGAAGATAATGAAAAATAGTTCAAAACGAACGAATACGTGTGATAATGGAAGATAATAAGTTAATACCTTGATGTATGTATGATGAATGATCAAGTACGAAAGAAAAGAAAATTTTTTCAAACGAATGAAAAGTATTTTATTTATAAAACTAGAACTCACTCAGCAACACTGACTTTTATGCATTTTTAGTTAGCAGGTAACTTGTTGTTGAGGATGGGACGAGGGTGAAGTTACTTGGCAAATAAGAGTCTGGCATCCATTTTATGCATACTTGTTATTTTTGTATTGTAATGCAACTGAATATTATTTTGTAACTTTAACAACAATGCATTACTCGACAAAAGTAATTATTAATGCATGAAGTGGTTTTTGTTAAATTATTCCGCTATGATGAGTTTAGTATTCTGCAAACTTTTATGCACTTTAAATATTATGTGCGATGACTGTCCAACTATAAGCGTTCCGGGAACGGGGCCTTCCAAGTTGGTATCAGTACCAAAGTTTAAGAGAATTGGGTAAAATATTTTCAAAACCTAAACTTAAACTGAGAGGCAGTAGTTGAGGAGGTTCATCAGGTCATGCAGAAAATTCTACCGTCTATGGTGACGGAAGTTATTAGAGGTGTGAGGGAGGACGAGAAGAGGGAGAATAAGGAAAAGGAGAAGACCTCCTAGAGATGGAATGACGAGAGAGGGGGAAGGGAGCAGCCCGAGGCTAAGACGGTTGCCTCAAGTGATGATGATGATGAGGAGGTTGTGAAGGAAACTACACGGGGCTGTAACTACGGGGCATTTCAAAGGTGTAAGCCCCCGACGTTTGATGGAAACGGCAGTGCTGCTGTTGCTCACTGATGGGTGAGGGAGATGGAGGCAGTACTTGATATTAGCGAGTGCTGGGAGGATCAAAAGGTGAAGTTTGCTACCCATTCATTCATGGACTCGACCTTATGCTAGTGGGATAACATTGTCCAGGCCGAGGGTAGCAGGGCGATTAGAAGGATGAGGTAGAGGGAAATGAAGAAGCTGGTGATCAAGGAGTTTTGTCCTCATAAGGAACTCGACAAGATCATGAGGGAGTTCCGGAAGCTAGAGGAGGGAACCACGACACACCAGTAGTATATGAGAAAATTCAATAAGATGGCAAGGCTGGTGCCAGATCAGGTGATGCCCGTGACATGAAAGATCAAGAGATACATTCAGGGTGTGCCGGCGGATAATCACAGACATTTGATCTCCACCCGGCCAAGTACGTTCCAGTCAGTGGTTGATTTTTTAGGGAGACTATAAGATGAGAGAGAGGCGGTGGCAGTGGTATAGGTGAGTAAGAAGGGTGGTGGTGACAAGAACTGGAATGGGAAGTGGTTTGGTCGTGGTGGTTCCATTCAAAATAAAAAGAAGGCAAGGGTGGATGATCAAAGGGTGGTTACATTAGGTGCGGGAACGAAGAGGTGTGGTAAATGTGGAAAGGAGCATACGGGGGAGTGTAAGTGGGAATTGAATGTCTGCTTTAAATGTGGGAAGCCCGGGCATATGACAAGAGAGTGTGGGGTTGTAAGGTGTTATAACTACGGTGAAGAGGGCCATCTGAGTAGGGATTGCAAGAAGCCGAGGGCTGAAAATTCTAGGGCAAAGAAGAGGACCGGGAATGAAAGGAAGAGAGCAAGCGCTAGAGCATTCACTATGACCACGAAGGAGGCTAGGGTGGACCCCGATGTCGTGTCAGGTACGTTCCTAGTAAACAAATATTGTGCCTCTATGTTATTTTCTTTTGGTGCTAGTAGGAGTTTCATTTATACTGCTTTCTATGGTAAGCTGCTCGTTAGGAGTAGAAGTATTGATGAGCCCTTCGATGTAGAAACTGCCATTGCTAAGTCTACTAAGATTTCTAATTTGATATAAGGTTGTGACATAGAATTGGAAGGTTATAAATTCCTGTTAAACTATTTGTGATACCCTTAGGTGGGTTTGATGTAGTCATTAGGATGGATTGGCTAGCAGCCAACGAGGCAAATATCACGTGTCACAAGAAGATGATTTGATTGGTTACGCCCAACGGGAGTGTGGTGATGATTTATGGCGATAGGGTTCGCACGGTCCTGAAAGTGATTTCGATGGTGGTAGCAAAGAAGTGTATGAGGCATGGATGTGGTGCCTATCTGGCCTACGTGAAGGATGTGGATGCGGCAGTGCCACGACTGTCAGACGTACTAGTTGTACGTGACTTTCCGGTCGTGTTCCCGGAGGATTTATCTGGTGTGCCACCTGATCGTGAGATCGAGATCCAAATTGACTTGATGTCGGGTGCCCAACCGTTGCTAAGCTGTCGTATCGTTTGACTCCATCTGAAATGAAGGAACTGATGGCTCAATTGCAAGAGCGTGATAAGGGGTTCATTCGACCGAGTATCTCTCCTTGGGGTGCTCCGGTCTTATTTGTAAAGAAGAAGGACAGTAGTATGAGCATGTGCATCGACCACCGTGAGTTAAACAAGTTGACGGTGAAGAACCGGTATCCTTTACCAAGAATTGATGACTTGTTTGATCAGTTCCAAGGTGCCAGTTGGTTCTCGAGGATAGATCTTCAATTTGGTTACCACCAGTTGAAGGTAAAGGAGCAGGACATTCCTAAGACAACTTTTCGCATGTGTTATGGACACTACGAATTTCTCGTGATGTCTTTTTGGTTTAACCAACGCGCCAGCTACCTTTATGGATTTGATGAATCGGATGTGCCGTCCGATGTTTGGTACATCAGTGATTATGTTCATTGATGATATCCTAATTTATTTGAAGAGCGAATAGGAGTATGCAGGTCACATTCGAGAGGTACTGGAGACACTTAGAAGGGAGAATCTAAATGCCAAGTTCTCCAAATGCGCGTTCCGGTTGCGGAAGGTTTAGTTTTTGGGTCATGTTGTGAATCCTGAGGGGATCATGGTGGACCCTTCAAAGGTTGAAGTAGTGATGCAATGGAAATCTCCAAAGACGCCATCCGAGATTCGTAGTTTCTTGGGTTTGGCAGATTATTACAGAAGATTCATCCAAGACTTTTCCAAGATAGCTTCTCCATTGACTAAGCTGACTTGTAAGGATGTAAAGTTTGCATGGGGTCAAGAGCAAGTGAAAGCTTTCGAGGAATTGAAGACGAGATTGATCCAAGCTCCTATCTTGACGTTACCCAAAGGAAGCAAAGACGTGGTAGTATATTCGGATGCTTCTTATTTGGGTTGGGTTGCGTGTTGATGCAACAAGGGAGGGTTATAGCCTATGTGTCCCGATAATTGAAGATCCAGGAGGCTAACTACCTTACCCATGATTTGGAGCTAGTGGCTGTGGTCTTTGCGTTGAAGATTTGGAGGCACTAATTATACAGGACGAAGTGCACCATCTTCACCGACCACAAGAACTTGAAATACTTCTTCGAGCAAAAAGACCTGAACATGAGGCAATAGAGATGGTTGGAGCTTCTAAAGGATTAGTATTATGAGATCCACTACCATCCGAGCAAGGCAAACGTAATGGCCGATGCCCTTAGCCTAAAGGAGAGACCCGAGCCTATCCGGGTTGAAGCTTACTAGTTGGTGATGACCTCTGATGTGATGACACAGGTCAAGGGATTCTACGATGAGGCATTGAAAGAAGATTGCCTTAACTCCGAAAGGATAAGAGGTCTAGTCACGGAGTTGGGTGAAAACACTCTTAGAGTTAGAACCCGTTTCGGGCGGATGTGGATCCCTCGTTACGGATATCTACGGGGACGAATCATTGATGAAGCTCATAAGACTCGATACTCAATTCATCCCGGGGCCATGAAGATGTAGCAGGACATGAAGAAAGATTACTGGTGGCCAAGAATGAAGCACGATGTAGCCAAGTACGTGAGCAAGTGCCTTACTTGTTTGCAAGTGAAGACAGAACATTAGAAGCCATACGGGAAGATCCAACCTTTGGATATACCCGAGTGGAATGGGAGCACATCATGATGGACTTCATTACGAAGTTGCCGCGTACGGCAAGAGGTTACAATGCTATATGAGTGATAGTTGACTGTTTGATGAAGAGTGCTCATTTTCTACCGATCCATGAAACGTATACATCTGAGAGGCTAGCGAATCAGTTTATCAAAGAGATTGTGACGCATCATGGTGTACCAATGTCTATCGTGTCTGATCGTGACACTTAGTTTACATCCAAGTTCTGGAAGAGATTTCATGACGTGATGGGGGCGAGGTTACATATCAGATATGGCTTACTATCCTCAAACGGATGGACAATCGGAAAGGACCATCCAGACACTAGAAGATATGCTTCGGGCATGCGCCATCGATTTTAGTGGAATTTGGGATGAACACTTACCGTTAGCTGAGTTCTCATATAACAACAGTTATCATGCCAGCATCGGAATGCCACTATACGAGACGCTATATGGTAGGAAGTGTAGAACGCCCGTATGTTGGGGTGACATTTGACGGATGGCGTTGGGAAGCGTTGAAGTGATTGAGGCTATGGCTAAAACAGTTGGAAAAGATTAAGGCCTTTATGAAGGCAGCGGAGGATAGACAAAAATCGTATGTCGATAAGAGATGGCAACCAATCGAATTCAAGGTAGGAGATAGAGTTATGTTGAAAGTATCGCCTTGGAGAGGGATTGTCCGTTTCAGGAAGCGAGGGAAGTCGAGCCCAAGGTATATAGGACCTTTCCGAATCATTTCTCGAGTAGGAGCGATGGCCTATAGGTTGGAGCTACCTGATGAGTTAAGTGGGATTCATCCAACATTCCATCTATCTTATCTGAGAAAGTGCTTAGCTGATGAAGATATAATAGTACTGCTGAAGGACATCAAAGTAGATGAATGGCTCAACTATGCGCAGTGGCAATCATTAACCGAAAAGAGAAAAGATTACGGAATAAAGTGGTTCCACTGGTACAAGTACAGTGGAAGCACAGGAAGGGATCTGTGTCTACGGAGGAAGAAATGAGCCAGCATTACCCACAAGTATTCAAGGAGTGATAGGTTTCAGGGACGAAACCTATATAAGGGGGGTGGACTTGTAACACCCGAAAATTTATTAAAAAAAGAAAAGAAAAAAGAAGAAAGAAAAATTTACATAAGTGGAGGGGGCCTAAGTGTCAGAAGGACAAAACTTTATTATTATTATGTTTAAAAAGGTGGCATGGCCGTCGACTACTCTGTTCCATCAACTACTTTTGACTTTTTAGGGAGAGAGAGAGAGAGAGCAGAGTTCTATCTATTCTTAGAGAGAAGAAGAAGAAAAATTTGCTGAAAGGTAAGTTTTCTTGTGTTTTACTAGATTTCAACCGAAAATTCAGCCTTATGACCGAGCCTTATGTGTTTGGTTGTGTGTGCTTGGTGCGTAAAGGTGTTAGAACGTCCAGAGTGCTTGAATTTGAAGAAGTTGTACTTGAAAGTTGACAAAGGTGAGTTCTAGATCCCCCATTTTCTGTTTTAAACATGTTTTGGGGTTGAAAATGTATGCAAATAACTTTTACAACTTATAAGTATGTTTTACTGTATGTATTACTCTTGTCTGTACAGATGAATGTATGTTTTGGGTATGTATGGTTGTGTTTCTTGTTTATATGCCTGTTTAGGGTGCTTAGTAAGTTAGTTTTCGGTCAAGAGTATGTTAGGATGCTGATTTGGGGACTGAAATTAGTATGGTTAGACCTGGTAAAGTGCACATGCGCCTAAGTGTTCATGCGCCTAGTGCCCATGCGCCCACTGGCCTTGCGTCCACTGGCCATGCGCCTAAGTATGGACCAAACGCCCAAGCAGTGTCCATGCGCCTACGTTCCCCATGTGCCTAACATTTAGGTCATGGGCCTAAGTATGCCCATGCGCCCAACTGACCATGTGCCCTCATTGTGTTCATGCGCCCGCATAGTGCTCATGTGCCTGCATTGTAAGGCCCCGTTCCCGGGCACCTCACAGTTGGTCATTCATCGCGCATAAACCATACATTTACTTAAAACATCGCAGCGGAAATTAATTAAAACCATGTCATGTATTAATGAACGCTTTTGCAAAATAATACAATGTAGTTAACTGTTACAAAATATCATAGTTTGTATTACATCACAAAAACATCATTGTTATACAAATGGATGCCATCCCAAAAATGCCAAGTAGCTGTCCCGTGCCATCCTCAGCAACAATCACCTGCCAACTGGAAAATACATAAAAGTCAGCGTTGCTGAGTGAGTTCTAGTTTTATAAATAAAATACTTCACTTATCATTCAAAACCGTTCTTTACTTTCGTATGTGCTCATACATCATATGTACAAATAGATAATCTTATTATTATCTTCATCATCGTTCATTAACTTTTGTTCATCCATCATCATACGTCATCGTTATCATTCGTTATCTTCCTTACCATATTTTACGTACATTCACCTTTTTCTTCCTCACATTCCGGGCCAATGCCACAGGCTATACCCCACCGCCATTCATAAAGCGGGTACTAGGCCGAAGTCTATAATTAGACTCCCATACATTGTGCCCGGTGGCCTTACCATAGTACCGGAGTAAGCGGAAAGATCCCATACGTATGGTAAATCACAAGGATTAGACCCTAGTATGCATCCTTCCGGGGTAGCTAACCCACACACAGTTGAGTTAACACCCTTCATTGTGTGCGAACCTCTATACATTGCTTGCAAGACTTTTCTTACATTCGTTCGTTCATTAATGCATGCATTCATTCTTTCTTTATGTTTCACATATCATTAACATTAACTTCCACTTTACGTTACATAATACTTCATGTTCATTTCATACTCATAATACGTGGGTCACAGAATAATACATAATAAGGAACATAAGGAAACATATCATACATAAGCACAGCATTGTCACACATAATCATACATAACATACATCATGCATCATTCATTAACACACACAAGCACATGCACAGCAAGTACAAGTCATCATAGAACATTACAGACCCTCTGCGGAACAGCGGGGGTTCGTGGGTGGCAGCCGCTGACAGCGCGGTCCTAGGGGCAGCAGCCCCTAGTGGGCTCCAAGGGGCAACGCCCCGGGCTGGGGCCGTATAGCACATTTGGTTATATAAAAATCGATTTTCCTGTTAAAACCTCTTAAAATCTTGGTCATTTAAAGAATATATTTAGTATGCATTTTCAGCCCCAAAAATTCAGAAAAATATTTCTAAGTCATAGGCGCATGAGTACTATGCAGGCGCATGGGCACTATGCAGGCGCATGGGCACTATGCTGGTGCATGGCCTTCTGGACGCATGGGAACACTTAGGCGCATGGGAAGGTTCTGGGCGCATGGGCACTATTGGGGCGCATGGCCCAACATTTAGTCATTCTGGGCCAATTCTAGGCGCATGGGCACTATGCAGGTGCATGAGTGCCTAGGCGCATGGGTACTGTTTGGGTGTATAGGGTTTGGGCGCATGGGGGATACTTAAGCAATTTTGACCATTAGGCGCATGGGCCACTATTTAGGCGCATGGCAGCCAACTCATACGATCAATCATCATAATCAATCCCAATTCATCAGTTCATCATGTTCTAAGCTTATCACTATCATTCTAAGCATCATAACATGAACATAACCACAAATCAAACCCAAACACACACACCCGAACACACACACAAACACATAAGCATATAACTGAGGCTAAATCCAAACTAGAACACTTAAAACTTCGAATTCTTACCTTGAATTCAGCCTTCTTCTTGATTTTTCTTCAAAACCCAAAAGCTTCTATGATTTCTCTCTCTAAAACCGGTTAAGAAGAAGAGTGCAGGGGAGTGTGGGTGGCCATACCCACTTTATGCACCAACTTTTATACCTTTTTGTCCTTTTGACACATTTAGCCCCTTGTTGGAGCTATACAAGATAGTCTATATTATCAACACAGTTAAAGTCAACAAAGTCAACGTCAATGGTCAAGTCAACGCAACAGTCAACACGACGCGTTCGGGACGAAGATTAGAGACAAGACGTTGAAGATATATTGTGACTAGGATCTTTACTGTAATAAATATATTTTGTATCAACAAAATATATTTAATGTAGTTTTAGTCATGTTTTGGTTGTAGATGTTATTTCCATTAATTAGCCAAATTCTAGGGGGTTAAATGCAATTAGTGAATATTATATTCACTATAAATAGGTTAATTGTAATTAGGGTTTGGTTAATGGTTGAATGACCAATTGATTGGGGTTTTTACTTTGTACAAATTATATGCAATCAATATAGATCAAAGGGGGTTTTATTATGTTTATCAAAGTTTGATCTATAATCTTCATGTTATTTGATTCAAGTGTGCTCAACCTGGGTTAACAATTTGGTATCAGAGCCTTATTGGATCAAATGCATTGAAGAATTGAAGAAATTGTTGCTGTTTTTGAAGATGTTCATCAAGTTTTAGAGAGAGAAACTGGGTTTCTAGAGAGAGAAAGTAGATCTGAAAATTCAAATTTCATCCCAATCACAATCAAGTCATCAGATCTATAACAATCTATTACAAA
>BJCO01021522.1:0-10623 GCA_018326465.1 Flaveria floridana
AAACCCTAAACCCTAAACCCTAAACCCTAAACCCTAAACCCTAAACCCTAAACCCTAAACCCTAAAACCTAAACCCTAAAACCTAAAACCTAAACCCTAAAACCTAAACCCTAAACCCTAAACCCTAAACCCTAAACCAAAGCCCCTGGGAAAGTAGATGGTCTTCTTAAAAAGCTGGATAGGGCCATGGGGAATAGTTATTTCTTGAATGTCTACTCTAATATGGATACAAGGTTCCTGCCATTTTATTCCGCTGACCATGCTCCTGTGGTTGTGAGTTTTCCTTATAAGAAAGCATGGAAGCCTAGACCATTTAAGTTTCTGAACTTTCTTACTAGGAAAGTTAATTTTGTGGAATATGTCAAGCAGGCTTGGGGTGCTAGAGTTAATGGTTGTAAAATGTTTGGGGTATGACTAGGATGAAAAGTATGAAAACTCCTTTGAGGAAATTGGTTAAAAGTATGGGTGATCTAAAAGCTAATGTCAAAAGGTTAGAAAAAGAATTAGCTGCTATCCAGTGTGAAGTGGAAAAGGACCTAAATAATAAGGTGCTGAGAGATAAAGAAATAGAATGTATGAAAGCATTAAAAGAGGCTGTTGATGATGAAGAGTTGGATCTAAAACAAAAGGCCAAAGTGGAATGGCTTGTAGCAGGTGACCAAAATACTAATTATTTTCATAAAGTGGTTAATAGCAAGCAGCAGAGGAACATAATTTTATCTATGATGGGGAGTGATGGTAATTGGTATGATGGGGGTGAGGTGGGATGTGCTTTTTTGAAGCACTTTCAAGAGTTCCTGGGGAAAGAAACTGGTGTTGATCAGATTGTTAATCCTGAGACCTTATTCACCAAGAAAATTAATGCATCAATGGGTGAGGAGATGGTTAGACCTATTTCTAGTGATGAAGTTAAGACTGTTATGTTTGATATTGCAGATGATCGTGCCCCTGGCCCTGATGGATTTACTTCTAAATTTTTCAAAGCCACTTGGAGTATAGTTGGCAAGGATGTCACTGAGGCTGTGCAGGAATTTTTTAATAATGGTAAACTATTGAAGGAAATTAATGCTACTAGCATATCTTTGTTCCCCAAGTGTAATATGGCTAGGTCTGTTGCTGATTATAGACCCATTGCATGCTGCAATGTTATCTATAAATGCATATCTAAGATTATTTGCAATAGGATTAAGGGATGTTTGGATTGCATTGTTGGGCAAAATCAATCTGCCTTCATTCCAGGAAGACAGATTAGTGACAATGTTCTTCTTGCTCAAGAATTAATGAGGCACTATCATAGGAAGAGAGGGCCCCCAAAGCTTGCTTTGAAAATTTATCTGCAGAAAGCTTATGATACAGTGAATCACAATTTTCTTAAGTCTTGTTTGATACACTTTGGGTTTCCTCCTTGTATGTTTGATTGGATTATGACATGTGTCACCTCTGCATGCTTTTCTGTTAATGTCAATGGTGAGCAGTTTGGTTTTTTTAAAGGAAAAAGAGGGCTTAGTCAAGGAGATCCTATGTCTCCTTACCTATTCACTCTTGTCATGGAAGTTTTATCTCTTATAATTCAGAGGGATATTAAAGAGAAGAAGGAATTCAGTTTTCACTAGAAGTGTGATCAGTTAAGGATCATTAATCTTTGTTTTGCTAATGATTTATTAGTTTTTGCAAAGGCTGATGGTTCTTTTGTGAGGGTGTTAAAGAAGTGTTTAGAGGAATTTGGGAATTTCTCTGGTCTTCTCCCTAATATGAGCAAGAGAACTATGTATTTTGGAAATGTGCCTCATGCTACTCAGCAAAGGATTATGAGCATCCTCCCTTTCAAGGTTGGTAAGCTTCCTGTTAGATATTTGGGTGTTCCTCTTCTTGCTAAGAGACTTTATTCAAAGGATTGTGTTTGTTTAATTGAGAAAGTGAAAAAGAGAGTGAATGATTGGAAGAACAAGGCTCTTTCCTTTACTGGTAGGTTACAATTAATAAAATCAGTGCTATCCTCTATGCAAATATATTGGGCATCTGTGTTTTTGCTGCCTGCTAATGTTATTGATGATATTGAGAGAATTCTGAATGGTTTTCTGTGGGCTCAAGGGAGTACTTGTAGAGGCAAAGTGAGAGTGAGATGGAAAGATGTCTGCTTACCCAAGGATCAAGGTGGTTTGGGTATAAAATCTTTGAAAGAGAGGAATTATGCTTTGGTTTCTAAACATATCTGGTTCCTAATAACTGGTAAAGATAATATATGGACTAAATGGATTTGTACTCATAGACTGAAGGGAAGAAGTTTTTGGTATGTTAATCTTAAGGATGGGATGTGTTGGAGTTGGAGAAATATTATGAAATGTAGGGTAGAAGTTTGGAAACATTGTATGACTCAAATTGGGGATGGGGGAAGTACTTCTATCTGGTTTGATATGTGGCATCAACTTAGTCCCCTATGCAAAGTTGTTTCTAGAAGGGAGATCCTTAAGCAGAATTTGACTTTGGATGGTAAAGTCAAGGAGATTGTTAGCAATGGACAGTGGGGGTGGCCTGAGGAATGGAGGATAAAATTTCTTGCATTGTTTCAACATAATCCTCCTATCCTTCAGGCTAATCAAAGAGATAGGGTGATGTGGAAGACTAAGGATAGTAAGATATTGAATTTCTCTGTTAAAGCTGCTTATGATGATTTTTCTCAACAGGGTCAAGCTATAACATGGGCTAAAGTTATATGGTACAGTTAGAGTATTCCAAGACATGCTTTTGTTTTATGGTTAGCATGTACAGAGAGACTTTTGACTCAAGACAGGATGAATAGATGGGATGGGGATCAAAATAGGAGATGTGTTTTTTGTAAAGATAAGCAAGACAGCCATGCTCATTTGTTCTTTGAGTGTGTTTTTTGTAGAAATGTTTGGTTGCACTTAAAGGATAAAGCCTACCTTAATAATGCTCCTGATGATCTCTCAATGTGTATAAGTTATCTGAGCACAGGTGGGATTAATAAGAAATTTAAAAGTATTGTTCAGAGACTAATGTTGGCTGCTATGGTCTATTATATTTGGCAAGAGAGGAATTTGAGGCTTTTTCAGAATAAAAACAGAACTGTAGATGATGTGTGCAGTTTGATAATTGAAACAGTGAGATCAAGAATGTTGAGCTTGAAGATTTACTCTACAAGAGAGACAATTAATACTGCTAAATTTTGGGGCCTTCAGTTGTATATGAAGCCCAAGAAAGGATCCAATATGAAGGAATGAATCTCTTGATGAATTTTGTTGATGGTTTGTGTGGTTTGTTTGAAGGTTTTTTCTATATGCAGCTGCACCATAAAAGGCACTACTACATTATGGTCCGGATGAATTTCCCTTATTACAATTTTTATATTCTTTCTTTATACTTTTTGAGTGGAGAGGGGATGGGTGGGTTTTGGATTGGTGTGTGCATATCTGAGTGCTTCCGTGGGAATAGGGGGGATATTATGGGTTGGTACACTTTGCACTCTAAGCACCTACAGTAAATTTGGTGAGTTTTATAGCTATGGTGAGGTAGGTGGGTTTTTGGGAAATATTCTGGGTTGGGGAGGGTTGAAGTGGGAGCTCTTTAATCTGGGTTGGGTTGGAAGTGGTGTTGTGAGAATGTGTGTGCTTGAGGTTGTTTGGATTTGGTGGGCTGTTGGGGGTTTGGTGATATTAGTGGGCAGAGAGGGAGCAGGATTGTAAATGTGGAGAGTTGGGGTGATATGGGTGATGGTGTTAAAGGTATGGAGAGGATGTTAGTTTATTTTAGAAGTGTTTGTTTTTGGAAAGAGCATGCTAGGGGGAGTTTTGTTGATATTCAAAGTGTTAACAAGAGTCCTAGAGTTCATTATGACAGCACTTGGAGGATTATTACTTATACAGGGAAGGTTATTTTGGGCATCAATATGGTTTGTAGTTCCTGTGTTAATGAGAAGAATTATTGGTGGTGCAAAGGTTTAATCATTATCTGGCTTTATAGTGTTATTGAGTCACTTATTACATATAAAGCTAGGATGATTTATTTCCACATTGTGATAATGGTCATTATTGGTTATATTTTGTTGGATGGGCTACTATGTAGAGGGGCTTGTTATGGCTAGCTGGTTTGGCGAGTTTTATTTGTATCGGGCTGGGCTTGTTTGGTGTGGGGGTTACGGAGGTGTTAGAGGCTGATTTAGGCCTGTGGGTTTTATTGTGTTCTTTTGTTTACGGGGTTGGTTGGTTTGTTATTCTAGTGGCAAGTTTTTAGAATGGTTGTTTGGGTTGTTTGCGTTTGAAGGTGTAAGTTTTTTAGGCCTGTTAATTGGGTGTCTTGAGTTGCTGGGCCATATTTCTGGTTTATGTAATGTCATTCTTTGGGCTTTGGCATTCATGCTGCTCGAGTGGGCTTCACATCTTGAGCTCTTGGTTGTGCTTGGTTTTTGGCCTTCTTTAGCAATTCGTTTTTGGGCCTCTATTATGATGATACTTTGGGCTGCTGGATGCTGGAGTTTTTCTCTTTTTTTGAGCTATTTCTCTGGGCAGCAGGATGTTGTGGTATTATCATATTCAGTTAGGCTGTTTTTGGGCGGGGAGCTGGTTGATTCTGATTGAAGATAGAGTGCATTGATATTGGGCCTGTTTTTGTTATTTTGATATTTCCTGGATTTATATGTTAGGTTGATATTAGTGGGTTATTTCGGGCTTTTAGTTTGTATGTTGGGCATTGAGTTTTTCTTTGTCCTTAGTTATTGTTCTTTCCTCATGGGTGGGCTTTTTGTTTTTTGTTTTGTTCCCATGAGTTTTGTTTCCTTGGGGTTGTTGGGCTATGGGTATATGTCCCGGGCCAACAGCTGCCTTTGTTAGAAAATGGTGAAAGAGTAGCTATGATACAACCAATCTTTATTGAGAATGTAAAAAAGGTGTTTTGGACTCAGCTGTATGGATATTTTGTGGGAATGGATCTTTCATTGCAATTTGTGAGGTACAACTTGTATAAAATGTGGAAGAAATTTAGTATTACTGATATTTCAACAAATGGAAATGGGGTATTCTTTTTCAAATTCAAGGATGAGGATGGATTGAATGCTGTTCTGAAGTCAGGTCCATGGGTTGTTGATGGTGTGCCTCTTTGTATCAAGAAGTGGCAAGTGGGAATTAACTTAAGTAAAACTGAGCCTAGTTGTATTCCTGTGTGGACCACTCTTAAAAATTTGCCTCTTGAGCTATGGAATACAAAATGTATATGCCAAATAGCTAGCTGTATAGGAAAACCTCTGGTCTTTGACAATGTTACTGCTGATAGGTGTTCTCAACAACAAGGTATTGCTGGGTTTGCTCGAGTATTAATTGAAGTCCAAGCTAAAGACAATTTGCTGGAGAAAGTTAAAACTATATATCCAAATGATGATGTATTTTCTGGGGCAAGTGTGGACATTAAGGTGGAATACCAGCAACATCCACCAAAATGTAAACATTGCTTGGTTTTTGGTCATAGTTTTGGGAGTTGTAAAGTAAGACCCATTATTGATGCAAAGAAAGATGGAACAGGCAAAGCTGATGATGTTGATGCTGTAAAAAGGGAAACTAAATTTGACAATGCTATTGACACAGATGATGAAGGCATCCAACAAGTTAGAAGGAATCATAAAACAGGCAAGCCACACACCAAAGTACAGAACTCTATAGGCAATATGAAATCTTCTGGCAGCCCAAATAAAAATAGAAGTGAATGGGTGAATGGAAATGTGAAGCAATATGGTAATAGAGGAAGGGATATACATTATGCAGGGAATGGAAAAGAACCCAAAGAAGTAGAAATTAAAGCTGATGATATGAAAGGCTATAATGGAAAAGGATTTGCTAAAACTAGTACCTCCAATATGAATTCCAAGAAACAAGAAGTTCATAATCAGAAGGGATACAGGGCAGGGAATACTCAGGTGTATAAAGAAAAGAATAAAGGTGATATGAATAAAGAAAAGAATGAAAGAGAAGGAATTATAAATGTCAAGAATCAGTTTGATGTCCTGAATGATGTTGCTGATATAGAGATGGATATAGAAATGGGGAAAGCAGATCAGAATGAGGCCATTGATGATGTGACAAAAGATAATGTGCAACAAAGTAAAAATAGTGAAAAGATGGAAAGAGCTGAGGTGAAAGATAACAAAGGTTGTTCTACCCCATCTTATAAAGACAGAGGAAAAAATAAAGTGGATAAGCAAGATCAGAAGCATGTTGAAAGGAAAGAGTTTGATTCATCCCAAAAATTTGCTTTCTTAAATGGTGGAATGGGTATCAAAGGAATGGATATGAGAAAAGTCATGAATATTCTATTCAAGAAGCAGGCTGGGTTCTCTAAAACTCAAGAAGAAGAGATGTTCAAAATGGTTGAGGAACAATGTGCTCCGGATATGGATTATATTACTACATGGCCTGCTTCCCAAAGAAGATATTTCTTACAACTTTGTAATCTCACAAACTTTCATGAAGGTAGTAGAATTGTTACTAAATATGAAGAGAAGTTGGAAGAGGAAGAAGAAGTTGAATCTGATTGTGGAGATGAAGGCCAATCTATGAAAGTAGAGTTTGATGATGATCATAGTATGATGACTGACAATGAAGGTTCCAATCAAAAGACATGTGAATTGGGTTCTTTTGGTTCCAATCTTGATGTTAACCAATGATTAGTCTTCTTTCTTGGAATGTGAGGGGCCTTATGAGCAGGGACCATCAGGATCAGGTGAGAAATTTAATGGGGAGCAACTCTATCAATGTTTGTTGTCTGATGGAAACTCATGTCAAAGCCTCCAATCTAATAAAGGTTTGTGATAGAACCTTTGGGAGATGGGAATGGACTTCTAATAGTGCCCATTGCAGCAATTGGGTGAGGATAGTTCTGGGATGGGATGCTAATATGGTGGACCTTATGGTTCTAAACTGCACTGATCAAATTATTAATTGCTATGTCCAATCAAAAGATGGGAAAGATTAGATTTATTGTTCCTTTGTTTATGGTCATGTTAGAGCTGCCAAAAGAAAACCATTATGGGAGGACATGAGGAAATTTGGTGGGTCTTTTAATCTTGAGGCTTGGTTAGTTTTGGGAGACTTTAACTCTGTCATGTCCCCAGCCGAATGTTCTATGGGCTCCTCTGTGGTCACTTCCTCAATGAGTGATCTAAAGGAGTGTTGTACTGAATGTTGTATAGAAGATCTTCCAAGTGCTGGTCTTAAATTTACTTGGAACAAATCTCCAGGCAAAGCTGATGGAGTTATGAAAAAGTTGGACAGAGCCATGAGTAATACTGCATTTATGAGTAAATTCCCTGATGTGCAAACAAAATTTCTTCCTTTTTCCACTTCAGACCACTCTCCTATTATCCTCTCTGTCTCAAAGAATAAGCACTGGAAGCCAAAATCATTCAGATTTATGAACATTTAACTAAGAAAGTGGAGTTTATTCCTCTTGTTAGGAGTATATGGAATTCAAAGATCAAAGGCTGCCACATGTTTTCTATTATATCTAAACTGAAAAAGCTAAAGAAACCTTTAAGGAATATGGGGAAAGAGTTGGGTAATCTTGGAAACAGAGTCAAAATGCTCAAAGATGAGTTGGAAAAGATACAAGCTGAGGTAGAAATAGATCCTCTTAATAAAGATCTCCGGGAAGAAGAACCGGTGTATGTCAATGCTGTTAAGGACGCAGTTGCAGATGAGGAAGAAAATTTAAAGCAACAAGCTAAGATTGAGTGGTTGGCTGCTAGTGATCAGAATACAAAATATTTTCATCAAGTTCTTCAAGGGAAACAAAGAAGGAATAGAATTAATACGGTTTGTGATCACAATGGGAAATTCTTTGAAGGTATGGCTGTTGGTGATGCTTTTGTTAACCATTTTAGTGAGTTCTTGGAAAAAAGGGAGATGATGGAACCAATACAGGACCCTAATTCTCTTTTCTCTAAGACCCTCCCTAGAAATGTGGCTGATTCTATGGTTAGAAAAATCACTAGCCAGGAGATCAAAGAGGCTATGTTTGACATCAATGATGAGAAAGCTCCAGGGCCAGATGGCTACACTGCAAAATTCTTTAAAGCTGCTTGGGAGATTGTGGGTGATGAAATTTGTTTGGCTGTTAAAGAATTCTTTGACAATGGAAAGCTGCTAAAGGAGATCAATGCTACTATTATCTCTCTTGTCCCTAAGAGTGCTAACCTAAGTTCAGTGGTGGATTACAGACCTATTGCATGTTGTAATGTTCTGTATAAATGTATTACAAAGATTATTTGTAATAGAATGAAATGCCATCTAGATGCTATTGTCAGCAAGAACCAATCTGCTTTTATCCCTGGTAGACAAATCACTGATAATGTGCTGCTTACTCAAGAACTTATGAGGCAATACCACAGAAAAATAAGGGAAGCAAAAGTCGCCTTGAAGATTGATCTGCAAAAAGCTTATGATACGGTTAATCATGATTTCTTGGAGCAGTGTTTGAAACATTTGGGGTTCCATCCATGTATGATAGCCTGGATTATGACCTGTCTCCGATCAGTTTGCTACTCTATTAATGTTAATGGTGAATGCAGGGGTTTTTTCAAAGGTGAGAGAGGTCTCAGACAGGGGGATCCTATGTCCCCTTACTTATTCACTTTGGTAATGGAGGTGCTCACCCTTATGGTAAATAGAAGAATTGCTAAGGAAGATGGATTTAGGTTTCATTGGAAGTGCAAGGAACTTCAAATTACCAATCTATGCTTTGCTGATGATTTGTTAGTCTTCTCTCATGCTGATTCATGTTCTGTCAAAGTTATAAGAAGCCCTTGAAGAGTTTAGTAAAGTCTCTAGTCTTGTTCCTAATCTAATGAAAAGCACAGTTTATTTTGGGCATGTTACTCCTAGAATGAAAGAGTTAATTCTTGACCAGCTTCCCTTCAAAGAGGGAAAGTTGCCTGTAAGATACTTGGGAATTCCTCTCCTCTCTAAAAGATTATATTCTAAACAATGCCAAGTTCTTATAGACAAAGTTAAGAAACGTGTCTCTGATTGGAAGAACAAAGCCCTTTTATTTGCTGGAAGACTCCAACTTATTAAATCTATTTTGTCTTCGCTTCATCTATATTGGGCCTCAGTTTTTCTTCTTCCTTTGAATGTGATTGAAGACATTGAAAGACTCATGAATAAGTTTCTTTGGGCTCATAATGACTCTGTTAAGGGCAAGGTGAGGATGAGTTGGCAGGAAGTTTGTCTCCCTAAGTGTCAAGGTGGTTTAGGGATAAAATCTTTGAGGACCAAAAATCTGGCTCTAATCTCCAAGCTAATTTGAATCTGATTAATGGTCATAAAAACATATGGAATGAATGGATTTCTCTTTATAAGTTGAAAGGAAGGACTCTATGGGAAATGAAAATTAAAGATGGAGATTGTTGGAGTTGGAGGAACATTATAAACTCTAGATCTGTCATTTGGCCTCATTGCTACAGCAGTATTGGGGATGGAAGCAATGCTTCTGTGTGGTATGACATATGGCATCCTTTGAGCCCTTTATCGAGATTTATTAGCACCAGAGAAATATTTGGAACTGGTCTGGACACAAAATGTAAAGTTAGAGATGTGATTGAGAATGGAGATTGGAAATGGCCTAATAGTTGGAGGACTAAATTTCCTGCTCTATTTGATTGTCCTCCACCCCTGTTAAATCCTAATAAGAAGGATGAATATGTTTGGAAGAATGAAGAGGGATCTCTTAAAACATTCTCCTCTCAAGTTGTACATGCTGATTTGAGCAAGAAAGGGGAAACTGTTAAATGGGACAAATTGGTGTGGTACAGTTAATGTATTCCAAGGCATACTTTTATATTGTGGATGGCTATCAAACAAAGGCTGCTAACACAAGACAGATTAGATAAATGGAAAAGCAATGACCAGTTGATATGTGGCCTGTGTGAAAGACAAAAAGATTCTCATGAACATCTATTTTTTCAATGTGCAGTTTCAAAAGAAGTTTGGAACAAAATGGTTGATGTTATTCAGCTCCAGTCAATGAATCACTCCTTAGCCCAATGTGTTCAAATCCTCTCCAATAGTCCTGTCAATAAAAGTTTCACAAGTATAATACAAAGATTAGGCTTGGCTGCTGTGGTTTATTTCATATGGCAAGAGAGGAACTTAAGGATTTTCCAACAAAAACAAAGAACTGTGGATGAGATCTGTAAACAGATAAAAAATGTTATCAGAATGAGACTTCTGAGTCTGACTATTCTTGCTTCTCCTGCTACTATTAAAGCCAGTGAAGAATGGGGCTTCAAGGTGCATTACAAAGCTAAATCTAAAAAGTCTAAATGACCAGCTATATTTGTGATTTAGTTGGGAAGAGTGGTGTTATGGAGGGGGACATGTCCATGGGCGCATGTTTATTGGGCCTTATCTGCATACACTTTATTAACAACAAAATGAAATTCCTTATACAACTCTTTTTTCTTTTCCAATGGCTTGAGTGGAGTGTGGGTTATGGGGGTTTGGTGAGTGACATGACCAAGGTGAGTTTCCTAGCAATCTCTTTTATGTGAATCACGATGACGCAAGAGGAGGCTAGAACGGACCCTGATGTAGTGTCCGGTACGTTTCTGGTGAACCAAAC
>BJCO01021523.1:0-10960 GCA_018326465.1 Flaveria floridana
CCCCCCCCCCCCCCCCCCCCCCTCTTTTTTTTATTTAACTGTAGCGGACAAGCTGGGCGCCTCAATATATTGGCCAGAAACTCTTAGCTCATTATGTTGTAGAGTTGTGTAAAATTACATATATTCTTGTAAACTTCACTTACCTACTTCACTGGTGTAGTGGTGTGACAACAATGGGCTTACATATCTAGCTGCAAATTTAGTGTTTTATCAATGTATGAAGTATATAAAGATTGAATTATATATACCTTACCTTCTCATGTGAGCAATCCGTCCTCTTTTCCTCATGAATATCTCTTATAATGCAAGATTCCCATATGTAATTTTTAAGATAGTAATCTTTATTATTGAAATGTTAAGAGGCTCTTGATTTTATAGCTACACATAAGATGTACTCCAGGCATAATATGTAATTTTTAAGATAGTAATCTTTATTATTGTGAAAACTTCGGTTAAGTTTAATTATGACGATCAAAGTCCTCAATTTACCTATATAAGTAGGGGTGTGAGTCGAGTTGAGAGCTCGTCTGATCTTGAGAACCCAAGCATGTTATTTGAATTTATAAGTTGAGAGCTACACATAAGATGTACTCCAGGCATGAACATTGTGAAAAATTCGGTTAAGTCTTATTATGACGATCAAAGTCCTCAATTTATCTATATAAGTAGGGGTGTGAGTTGAGTTGAGAGCTCGTCCGATCTTGAGAACCCAAACATGTTATTTGAATTTATAGTATCCAAATTTGTTATTTTCTACAAGCCACAAACTATTTATATAATTAAGTCTAAATTTTATATAGGGATGTTCACTAAAACAACAAAGTAAATAAATGGTGTTTTTAGACTTTTTTTAAAAAGTTAAATATTATAAGTTACTTAAGATATATCAAATCAAATTATATATGAAATTAATTGTTATGAATGAAAAAAAAAAATGAACCAATTGGATAGTGAGTGTAAAAAACCAAAACTTGCAACCTAGGTTGTAGGGTGACTGGGTTGTGGCTTATTCTTTTTATGGTAAATGTACGATCCTGCTTTGAAGTATTAATATTATTTTAATAAGGCGCACCTATTTGTTTATTAGTCGGGTTTGCACCCCCAATCTGGCAATTTCTTTAGGATGAAACCCATACCCAAAAAAATCTCTGGCTCGAACTAGAGTATTTTTGTTCAGAATAATATTTGAATTCGAAGACACTACTATTTTGTTCTGAATAAGTATCATTGGTAGGTGAGGGGTAAATATAAACCCAAAATGGTTAACCCCGTGATGACCATGCATCAGACTGTTGCAAACGTGGAACCATATGTATTCAATTATTCATTATACTTGCTAACAGTGGGTCGGGCTGGGCCGGGCTGGGCCGGGCAAGGTACCAGTTGGAACAGGTTGAAGAAATAAGAAACAAGATTGAAGGAATCAATGGAATTTAATTCAATTCGTCAGAGTTATGATTTGGAAAATAATCGGGGAGTTTAGAAAGAAAATAAGCGGTTATGCTCTTATATATATATAACCCTGTTACTATCTTTCAAATTTTGGGTATTTCTTACGTTGACTCATGTAAATAATGGTTTGCTTGGGTTGAGCCAACAGGATTGTTTAAATAGCTCGTGAATCGTGATTTGAAGTTCGCTTGAAACTCTTTTAAAACAGCTTGTTTGAAGTCGAGTCGTATAATTTCAAGCCAAGGAGAGTTGGACTCGTAAAAATTTCAAGTTGAGGTGAGCTTGTTCATCTGACCCTCACTCAATTTATATTAGCCATTTAAAAAGTCTAACTTAAGAACAAGAAAGAAAAAGAAAAGAAAACCATCAACCTTTTCTTGTTAGACCTGGTCATGTGTAAGTTTTAAAAAAAATACTTATCGATATGTGCAACAAATGCACAATCATCAAATAACAAAAATATGCGAGTTAACTCAAGCTTTATTCTAGCCGAGTTTAAGCATAAACTTCAATTCGTTATGAGTTCTCAGTTCAAGCCGACTCGTTTAGCTTAAAGCTCTCAGGCTTAACTCGACTTGCTCGTTAAAACTTAAAACCTAGTTTGGTGAGAATAAACCTATCTTATAACTTAACTAATTGCTTCATGATTTTATCATTTTGTTCGCATAATCAAAATGATTTGTTCATTTTTTTTGACAACTTCTAATCTAATTATAATATATGTCACAATCAATCTAACACAAGAAAAAATATACATATAAAAAAAGGAACATGTCAATTATGATGCACATGACATGTGGTGCCAAACAGTTTAAATCAAATTACAATAACGTACACAAATGGAATAGCATGGGACCAAATTTGACCCCTTTACCAATTATAGTAACACAAACAAGCAAATAAAAACAGAAATATGATATTGCAATAACATATATTTAATATAATTAGATATTTACATTTAAATATAAACTCTAATTAATTTCCTTGGTTGATTTGACCAAAATTAACACGCACTCATATACATGAAAAAATAGTTAGGGTTGAAGACTAGCTTGTATATCGGACACTAACAGATCTATCAAAATATAAGAGAATAATGATATTTTTGACATCCGATTTGCAACAAGTATTCAACCCTAACTATTTCTTTTTATATATAGGTGTGCGTTAATTTTGGTCAAATCGACCAAGGAAATTAATTAGATTCGGTTGTAACATTTCAATGTGACCAACAAAGTAGTTAAAACAAATATTTAAAAATTTCTGTCGTATTAAGAGTGTAAACAAATAGAGTTAGGGTTAAGCTAATTCAAACTCGAGCTCAACTTTTGTCGTGTAAAAGTTTTTTTATACTCATGTTTGGTTGTTATGAAGTCTATGTCTAAAGCCTAAGCTTAACACACCAATACAATTTTCAAAATCAGGTACAACTCGTTTATTACTTAGATATATAATTTTTATACATATTATCCTATTTCTAAAAAGCAAATCCATAAATAGTGATTATATTTACTTTAGTTATACTTAAAAATATAACAATGTATGTATATTATTAAATTACTTTTAGCATTTACACATACGGAGAAGGGTTTTATGTAGAATATAGTTTTTACGAGAACAAATTAATCTTTCATTTTCAATTTAAAACTTTGTTAAAATATTTGAAAATAATCTATATTTAATCATTATTAAATAATTTTAAAATTCAAAAAATGTACGAAGAAATTATATGTATTTATTGAACTTACTGAAATTGATGTGTAGATAATATTATATACACAAAACTAAATATATTTAAGCAATGTTTAAAAATTTAAAGAAATATATTATGGTTTCTTATGTAGATGTCATACGCATATGTATATAGAAACTAAAAGCTTATAAAAGGTATTAAACGATTTATGTTTTTCTAGTAGTTATTGTAACAACTTAGTGTATTGAAATATACTTCACCTTATATATATATGTATAGGGGAGAGTTTCTGAAAAAACCATAATATTATGTGAAAACTTGAGAAAACTAATGAAATTGATCACATAATTTATAATTTTTTTATCACTACCCTTTATATTTATGTATGTGTATATATAATAAAGGTATGAATCAAATGAAAAACCGTAGCATAGTTTTATATATGCGTCACATATAGGTTACGTATATGTAACCTTTTTCATTTGACATGGTATTACATATACGTAATACTCTTCATTATCGTATTTATGTTAAACATATATGTAACAAAAACTTAAATAACCTTTTAACAATTAAAATAACCAAAATCTTATGAATTATGTTATTAGTTTTCGTGATTTTCTTTGGTTTTCACGTAACCTTTGGTTTACTCAGGAACCCTCCCCTATATATATATATATTATATTATATAAACACATATATAATAACATTTGTTGTGTCATTAAATAAATAAAAATTACTATATTTCTTTACAAATAATTAACTTGTATAGAATTCTAAGACTAGTTACACTCAGTATGCGGCTCATCCTCGATTCATTTGTTAAATGTGGTAAACTTATGCGTAGACTCAAAACATCCATTTCACTTATTTTATTTTTTAGGGACGAAAACTGTAAATTTAACATAAATGGAGGGTCAAAATATCAATAGACTGAAAGCGAAATCAACTTCAACAAAAAGCGAAGGGTAAAAGAGGACAGAAAACTTGTTAGTAGATAAAATGGACCACATTACCCTTCTTATTCACCAAAAAGTAGTCCTATCATCTTGATTTTGACCCCTTTTATCTTTCAAATTACGCTTATACCCCTGCTTTTTTTTCTTTATCAAACTTAACATGAATACATTCATGAACCATTCTTTTCAATATTAAAAACTATATATTGAAAATTGAATAAAGATAAAGTCAAAATTACGTTTCAAGTTATAATGATTATCTATGAGTTCGGATCAATTTGAGTTTTAAAGAGCTGATTTCAAATAGATCACGAGTGATTTGTCTCGTTACATCTCCAGGAAAAGTTTTATTTGGTGATTTGAATGATTGCAAACGAATTTTAATTTTCAAATCAATAAAATGTGATGAAATTTAAGCCTTATTAGAACTTGTTAAATGATCTAAATTATATAGTAGTTAACGTGTGATGTGAATTTAAAATTATTAATAATGTCTAGCCTTATTAGAACTTGTTAAATGATCTAAATTGTGTCGAGTTGAGTGGTTTAGGGTTTCACAATTTTTTTCCAATGGCGTGTGTGAAGTATGTTCCTACGTGACAATGTAGTTCAATTAATTAATAAGACTTTTAACATAAGACGTCACAAGCGAAGTTTGAAACATCACGGAATGCGATCATAGAGCTAACAACGAACTATTTTATCGACTCTAACGAGTTACACCTAACAATTTTATATAATCAAACGGTATTATAAACACACAAAGAAAGTTGAAATACAAGTATATGTTAGATATCAAACTGTATTCTTGAAAAATCAAACTTGAGGATGAAGATACCAAGCAAATAGAGCCAAACAAGAAAGATCATTGCTTGCCCGACAAGAAATGATAGAAACCATTAAAAGATGCACACTGATTTGAAAAAAAATGGGCCATAAATAGAAATGACACAATTTTTGCGTAACACGACAAACAAAGAAACAAACATACCCAGTATGTCCCACTAAGAGTATGGTCTGGGAAGGATAGTTGGTGGCGAGTCTTCCATAGAAATAACTCAAGTTTTGCATAACACAGACAATTTTATGATAATCCTTATGACTACATCAAAATAATCTACATCAATTTGTACCAATTTTATAATATTCTAATTAATATTCAAGATGATACCACTTCTATTTCAACAAAGAAGTTTATTATATTGATTTGAAATTGCATTCACTGATCTTTTTACCCTTTTGTCAAAAGGTAATAATATTACTTTACTTTAGTTGTAGATGAAACATAATTTGTTATTACTAATTCTTAATGTAGATCTACGATTATAATTTAACGTTAAAAATCACGTCTATGTTTAGTCGGCGCATATATCATCGTCTTAAAATGTATGTGTCGTGTCTTTGACACTTCATACGTTTTGCATATAAAGTTCATTTTATTTTACAAAAACCAACTTCTCCAAACATATACATATGTTGAATATTTATAAAGTATATGTATATGATTTAAAAAAAATTATATTTATTAAGTTGCCTATCAACTTAGGCTTTTGATTACTTGAAAAGGGAGTAGTAAACTATAATTAAATATTAATAAACTATAATAATAAAGGGAATCTTTGGCATGAATTCAATATATACTCAACATTTTCATGTTACCCAAGATTCTAACCTCACATTGCGCATTTCCTACACTTGTCTTTTGCTTTAATGATTTGATGCTTGATTTATTATTAATTACTTTCATGTTCAATTCTTTTAATAACAACTTAGCCACTTATTTAGAAATTGGTTTCACACGATGACCATTTTGGTCAATTCCTCTGTTATTGTTATTGTTTTTTAACTTTTTAATACATTACATAAAGAAAAAAGTTCAAATACATTGTGTATTTTTGCTACAAAGTGAGAGAAAATACAATGAGTAAAAAACACCATAAAAAATTATATCTCACAATCTAAATCGAATTTCAAAAAAATAATTTCGAGTTTTTGTTCCCCTAACCGTCCTCACAAAAAATGAAAAATTAAAAAAAATAAAAAAATAACGTTTTTTTATTGTGTCATTTATAAAAGACATAATGATTTTATTGTGTCATTATGAAAGAAAACAATGACGTCATTGTGTCATTATGAAAGACACAATAATGTCATTGTGTCATAAAAAGACATAATGAAATTTATTTTTATTTTTTATTTTTTTCTGAAAGAGGACGACGAGAGAAACAAGGACTCCAAATTACTTTTTTGAAATTCGGATATAATTTTTTTGATTTTTTTAGCTTCATTGTGTCTTCTCAAATTTTGTAGCAAAAATACACTTTATAGAATAATCTCACCCTTACATAAACACATTGTAATTCGGATACATATTACATTCAAAGGAATTTCATAGTCTTACTAAGTTTGTTTAATCAAATCTTACTACTTTTGTTTATATATTTCTAAATGAATTTAATTTGGTAATTTAAAAATCTTTTCATATATTAGCAAAAAAGGTACTTTTTGATTAGGTGGTGATTAATATTAAACTAGAAAGAAGTTGTAAATGTCATCTCTATTATGTTTTGAAAGAAGAGTCATGTCATGTCCCTACTCTGCTTACAAATAACTTATAAACTTTCTTTTATTGGAGCATAGTATTTTTATAACAACAAAATGAAATCTTAAATGTGGATGCACCATGATTACAAGGGTGCGTTTAAACTAGCCACGATATAATATTGTGTCTAACTATAACAACGTCTGGTTTAACAATACAACGGAGTATCCTTATTGTTCAGGTCTAATTTATAACAGATTGTAACGATGTATCCAAACAATTACAATGGTGTGTGTAAGATCACTTATAACATGCATCTATTCTCGTTCTAAAATAGGCATATCATGTTTTAGATTCTTCATATCCTAGGCATGTTAATCTTTTTATACTACATGTTATATATATTGAAATATATTGCCATTCTCTTAAATCAAGTTAGTTTCTATATTATATAACTAAAAAACAAAAATTAAAATAAAATATAGAGAAGCCTTAAATCATATCATTGTATGATCGTGGTATCACATCAATAATTTTCTTAAAGACATATTACATAAAGGATCTAAGCTAGTCCAGTCATATTTTTCTCATCCTATAAATAAAAGTATTTCATTAATCCAAATATATCTACATATTAAAGTTTTCTTACTTTGTATCATTTCATTACTTTTTGTTTAAAAAAGTTAGCTTCCTTATATGCAGATTTATATTTAGACATATCTTTAAGGTTTGGTATTATTTCTCTAGATTCATACATCCTACTTTAACATTTTATTAATGTTATAAGAAAAGGTTTACAAAAATAACTCGGTATTAAACCTATGTTCATAAGAACGGTCACCAACACACGTTAGCCTATGTTACTTGTTTGAATGTCATATAACCGAAAATGAGCATACCATATCGAATGAGCCATTATTTTAAATAATCTAAGTCATAATAAATCATACTTCATGCATTTTAAAAAAAATATAAAATCGGAACGATCAACCACTTGTTTAAGAAACACCAAAACGCAAATAGACCAAAGCCAGTTGTTTATACCGCTTAAACCATTACATAATCAAACCAAGATGTTTTTTTAAAAAAAAATTATTATGTGATCAAAATCTTTTGTTTTGATGTAATAAATATGTAATTAGGAAAAACTCTACAATGATGTTATGTCAATTTTCATTAGTTGCTGTTGATAGTCATAAATTTGATAAAGATGCATGGGTTTTGATTATTTTTAGATCATTAATTTTAGTTCATCTTTTAAGTTTATCATCATGTTCTTTCATTCCATCAACCTGAATTTCTGATGCAGGAACATGTAAAAGTTCGAATTTTAATTATATATTTCTTCAATTATTTTTAGGTTTTTTCCTAATTTATCGTTATATTTAAGTTGTTAGGATCTAATATAAAAATAAGGTTATGATAAATGCTTATATTTAATTTTGATTGAAGATACATTTATAAGAAATTTTTCTTAAATCTTTTCAGAATCTTTTAAGATAGATTAACTATCGTTTCAGAGTCATTTGATTATTTTCATATCTGCATCACTTTCAAGAACAAAAACCTTGCAATTAGGTAGGTTTATAGTTTATAATTTTATTTTGTAAATGAGAAAAGCATCTAAATACCGTACTTGATCATATAATTTTCGTTTATCTTATTGTGAACCACGTAATTTTGATAGTTCAAGAAGTATTCAAATACGACATTCAAATCAACATGTTATCGCGTTAAGAAATAGTTATATATGCCTTTTAAATAACAAGTTAGTTTCACTTAATCACGTCGTCTTAACGTGCTATATGTATCATTTTTAACACACACATGACTTTTAAGATTATATGCTATTATGAACCAATAATGTTTTTAACATGTTGTATATGTTATATAAATGATACATTTGGATTTTTCTTTGTTAACGCGGTGATAAGATTTTAAAACACACAAGAAAAATAAATGTAAAATAAGGAAAAAAATCACGTCACCACCTCCATCACGCCTCTTTGTCTAAGCATTCTCATCCGACATTTTCTCTTTGAAGTAGTCCAATCCAGTAATCAAACCTTCAACAACAATGATAAATGTTAGAGAAATAAGCTACACCATTGTCCCGATTTGTCACCCTCGTTTGTTCTTCAAATATGTGACAATGAAGATGTGACTATAGGTTGTATGCGTACAAAATCACCATATGTACTATAAGAGAACAACAATAAGTTTTATCTATGATACTAGTATTATGAAGATGAATGTATATGATCTTAAAAGGTTAACACTTAAAGTCTTGAACTTTTTGATGGTTAAAAAAGTTGAATGTATAATTATCTTGCTATAATATCAAACATTAACATACTATGATATGACATCTATACTTATATATACATATTGACTTTTTATATATGTTATTTATGATATTAAATGCTCCACATTGTTAAAGTTACGAGTTTCATAAGGAATCATGACTTGTTACATCAACCAAGGAGTCCACATTTTTCTTAAAAAAACACTTGTGGTCTTAATTGTTTACTTTTGTTAGGTTTTATAGTTGGCTTGTCATGTGAAAAATTACTCCTTTAAAAAGAAAATTGACATGACAAAATGCATTATTTTGTTTGCTTTTCTTTTATTTTCATATATTTGGTGTAAAAGTAGACAAAACACTAATGATTTCGATTTGTTAGTTCGTTTTTTTCATGAGAAATAAGGTTGTTACATTAGTTTTAGTGATGGATTTTTTTAGACAATATGTCACAACCTTATTAATTAGTAGAGGTTTAAATATTCCATTTGTTACGATTTGACGTAGTTGTTTCTAATTGGCTGATTTTGACCCGACTAAATATTCATCCAACTCGTTTTCAACACAACCTTATTAATTTGTTTTTATACTTTTGAATATTTGATCTACATGTTACGATTTTACATAATTGTTTCTGTATAGGCTGATTTTGACCCGACTGAATTATCATCTGACTCGTTTTCAACCTCATCAACGAAACTTCATTGATTCTTACCAATTATCAACAAGAAGGAAAAAGTACACAAATGTATCAGATTTAATCCTCAAATTCATCTGATTTACTTAAAAAAACTCGCTATAACTACAAAATCTTTGGTAATGTCATATATTAAATTCTATATGTCATAAATTTGTTACGTTTAATTCTTATAATTTGATTATACAAGATCTTATAATTTGACTTTAAAATTCCACACAAAAGCTTTTATTGTCTTAATATGAAATCTTTTTATGTTATATAGCATATAGATGCATGAATTTGTTGTTCTTAGCTTTTATAAATGTACAACATGTGAAATTCTTTCCAATATTTTTAAACTTCATATTATTAAAATATGACCAGTTTTGCCTTGGAAACTCAAATAGATGGTTTTAAGGTGACAACCAAGTAAGAGAATAAAACAATAAAAAAATTGAATATTAAAATATGAATGAAGATAAAAGTTGCGTATTGTTTATTTGGTAAGGAACAAAGTGTATATTTTGGGAAATTAAATAAAGCATTAACTTTTTTTTTTTTTGAAAATCAGACTTCATTAAAAAACAAGAACCAGGAATCTCCAAGACGGAGACGCCTGCTCGAAGTTACATTACCTCAATACAAAAAGACTTCCAACCTTTCCAATCAACCTTCCCCCCATTAAATCTATTCGTATACCACAAATAACCCAAAGACTTGACATCAGACACAATCTTCGGGACGCTGATCTCCTCATTATTGAATATTTTCCCATTCCTAGCTTTCCAGATAGCCCAACACGTCAAAATGATCACACCATAGACAAGCTGATTCCGGACATTAGACCCATCCACAGTAGTTGCCAGAACTAAAATATCCTGAAAGGAAAACATGAAACCTTTTGGAATGTTACACCAATTACATATTGCATCCCATACGCCATTCGCATAAAAACAAGCTGAGAAGATGTGATCCGTGCTTTCTTCCGCCTCGCCACACATTGAACAATTAGATTCCCCAAAGACAATATTCCTCCGCGCTAAGGCTACCAACGTGGGGATTCTATCTAAATTAGCCCTCCACATGAATAAATTACATTTGTTAGGAAGCCACTTACACCATTTATACACATTATCATTCGACCCGACCGCCTCTTGAATCAACCATCTTCGAGTTTCTTTAACCGAAAAGTCTTTATTATCCCTGTTGTTCCATGCCCAATCATCCGATCTGTTATTCAGCCGCACATCACTTAGGGCCCGATGACAGTCCAGCAGTTCTTGAACTTCCACTTGCGATTCCGGATATCTAACCCAATTCCAATTAATCGGAC
>BJCO01021524.1:0-10473 GCA_018326465.1 Flaveria floridana
CCCCCCCAACCCCACCCCAAAAAAAAGGCCCAAGAAAAGTAAGTGATACCTTAACAATTTTTGGATCAGCCCAAGGCTGCTTCTTTCGTACATGAGCAAATAAATCACCAACTTAATCAATTATCAGATGACACGTCAGATTCCCATTTCCACATTCAGTATTAGTTGAAAAAACAATATGAAATTTGAACTTACCATTTGTTCGGTAGCGTTGCTCCAAAATTGCACTCTTTTTTTCTTCAAACATTTCATCAACGGTGCGTTTTATATCTTCAGAGGACACCTCAACCCCTGTTGCCAGATAAATAATAAAACTCAAATCCTTTAAAACAGTTAACAATAAAGTCTTAAAGTATATAATAAAATGCAAAAATACCAACTCCACAAGCTTCTTCAAATTTACTGATATCTAGATCTTCTGAACCAGTGACACTAAGAAATGCAAATGCAGCTTCTAACTGGGCAGGAGTCTTTATCTGCAATAAGCAAGAGTATATGTAATTTAATTATGAAAAAAGGTTTTAACATTATACACATTTTTTACTTATATAAAGTCAAACCTTAGAAGAAACAATGTATTCCAGCAACTTGGGACGATGCACAAGAGCATTGGTAGGGAATTTTGTAGCAACCGTATAAAGAAGATTGCCCATAGAACGTTCACATCCATCAGTGACATTTGCCTGCAGATATGTTGATAAATATATAAAAATGTGTGTGTGTACTGCCAAGAGATCAGAAATAAAAACGACGATGTGGTTCTCTACTCACAAATTGTATAAATTGCCTCTCTTTCTCTCTACCAATATATCTAACATACACAAAGTACAAGGGCTTATAGGTTCCCACGATTCTCTAGTCTCTACTTAAAGATGTTCCTTATATATGTATATTTCTTAAACTTTTAATCTTTATTAATTAGAGTGTAAGATTCTAACAAGTGATATATAGGTAATAGACATTTGCCCTTTATAGGTGAAACATGTTGTTATTTGATGTATGCACTATCTTCAGGTGTTATGCTTATGATGTATGTTATGCTCATGCTCATGAATATACTTAAAAATATACCCATGCTTATACTAAACCTTTATGTGATATATACCTATGTGTTGCATGCTATAAAATCTGCTTGCTATCGTTCTCGAGTCGGAGGTCTCTTTGGAAGCGGTCTCTCTATCCCTCAAGATAGAGGAAAGACTCGCCACCACCTACCCCTCCCAGACCCTGCTTTTTAGTGAGATATATTTGGTATGTTTGTTTGTTTGTTTGTTTAAGATTCTAACAAGTGTATTGAAAGTAATAACCACATTTTATATCATGTGACTATATAATCTTGGTTTGAAACTGTTATAAGAAAATTTCTATATAAAATTTTGTATATAATATTAATACACATTATTGTTAAAAAAGGAGTTATGCCAATTTAACCCATCCTCCTTTCAGTAATTATTGATTAAGAAGCCCAAATGTCTTTCAACTCCTTTAGTGTAATTCAAACATTATTTGCTGATGTGATGACATGACATGTCCTCGTAAAGAGACTTATGCTTATTCAATGTCCCTATAAATGTTTTCAATAACTACAATAACATGTTCACATGTAAGGAGTATTTGATTATATGTTTAAGAATTTTATTATATATCACTAGATGCCAACAGTAAATTATATTTTAATTGGTTGTTTTATATCACATATCAAGAAATGAAAGCATGAAATGATGTTATCCTTTATCGTTATAATAATGATTATGAACTTGAGTTTTAATTAGGGAACACTTGTTAGTGTTCGTGGCCACGCATGCTCATGCACGTGTGCATGTTTGTTTTAATGTTACGTGATTTGTTTATGTTATTAATAAGTTGAAGAAGTCAAGGAGTGGTAGCTATAAACTCCTCTCATTGACCGATTCCATAAGACTAATGGTGTAGGTAGTTTCTTTATTTGTTGATGTAGTCGGCCATGATCCCACGTATTTCTCAGTTCTTGTTGTTGTATTTATAGCCACTTTGGCTGTTATATGAAAGTATTCGAGTGTTCTTGTTTATATCAGAGATAGTTTCTATCATCTGGCATCAGAGCGCTTCGATTCGTGAGTGAGAGCCAGAAAAATGAGTGAAGAAAAATTGAAGATCCCGATGTTCGATGGTCACTATGAGCACTGGAGCGAGATGATGGAGAATCTGCTGCGAGCAAAGCAACTGTGGGACCTGATAGAAACCGGAATTATTGAACCAGCTGTTAGGATTGCCCAGACTGAAGGACAGAAGAAAAAACTCGAGGAATTGCAGGTGAAGGACATGCAAGTTAAGCATTACCTTTATCAAGCAATTGATCGGGTTACCTTTGAACAAATCCTTGACAGGAAAAGTTCAAAGGCTGTCTGGGAATCCATGAAGAAACGTTATGCAGGGAATGATCGAGTAAAGAAATCCATGTTGCAGAAACTGAGAAGGGATTTCGAAGTCTTAGAGATGAAGACAACGGAGACTGTTTCAGAATACTTTGGTCGAGTGCTGGCTGTCTCAAATCAGATGAGAAGCAATGGGGAGAGCATGTCAGACTCCAAAATTGTTGAGAAGGTCCTGCGAACACTAACCGAGAAATACACTTATGTTGTGGTATCGATTGAAGAATCAAAGGACATAGAGAAAATGTCAATCGAGGAACTTCAATGTACATTGATCGTTCACGAACAAAAGTTCAAGAAAGTTGAAAAGGAGGAAGAGCGGGCTCTTAAAATAGAGTATGGTGACAATGGTGATAGTCGTGGGAGAGGAAGAGGCCGATCAAACTACAGAGGCAGAGGACGTGGAAGGGGGAGAAGCACCTTCAATAAGGAAACTATCGAATGTTACTCATGTCACAAACTTGGTCACTTCGCTTATGAATGTCCAAATCCAAAAGAGGCTAACTATGCTGGGTTCAATAAAGATGAAGAAATCATGTTAATGGCAGATGCAGAAAGTAAGGAGTGCAGTCTCATGGTTAATGAGAACAAAGAAACCAAAGGAACTCATTGGTTCTTTGATTCAGGATGTTCGAATCATATGTGTGGGTTGAAGGAGAAGTTTGTCTCACTTGATATGAATTATACCAATTCAGTTAAGTTGGGGAACAATGCTCGCATGAATGTAACTGGAAAAGGATCTATCAAGATAGTAGTTAATGACATGAAAATGGTCATTAACGATGTGTACTATGTCCTAGAGTTAAAAAAAAATCTCTTGAGCATAGGGCAGTTACACCAAAAGGGGATGGTTTTCTTGATTAAGAACAATGTATGCAAAGTTTTTCACCCTGAAAAGGGACTGATTATTTCAAGCGACATGAGCACAAATCGCATGTTTCCAGTTTATGAAAAATTCATTGAGGAGGCTGTTGAAGAGGACCCAGACTGCATGTATGGAGAAGCAAACACTCAACTGTGGCATGAACGCATGGGACACTTGAGCAAGACTGGCATGCAAAATTTGATAAGAAACAAGATGGTTAAAAACCTTCCACCACTCACGTTTACTAATGTAACCTGTAGAGATTGTATGAAAGGAAAGCAGGCTCGTAAGCCTATTCCAAAAGTAAGCATGTGGAGAGCAAAGGAAGTCTTGGAATTGATCCACTCTGACATATGTGGTCCAATTAGCCCTGCATCAAACTCAGGTAAACGTTATTTCCTGAGTTTTATTGATGATTGTAGTAGAAAGGGGTGGGTATACTTGCTGTCCGAAAAGTCTCAAGCTCTTGAATGTTTCAAGGAGTTTAAGTTGAAAGTGGAAAAAGAATCAGGAAAAGAAATAAAATGCCTTAGAACAGATCGTGGAGGAGAATATATGTCAAGTGAATTCATTAACTTTTGCAAAGACCAAGGAGTAAAAAGGCAACTTACAGCAAGCTTTACCCCACAACAAAACGGGGTAGCTGAACGTAAGAATAGAACAGTGATCAATATGGTGGTGTCCATGCTTTCAACAAAGAAGATGCCTAAAGTCTTCTGGGCTGAGGCAACTCAATGGAGCTTTCATGTTCTCAACCTATGCCCGACCAAGGCACTTGCCAAGATAACACCTGAAGAAGCATGGAGCGGTCACAAGCCCTCAGTTGATCATCTACGAGTATGGGGATCCCTTGCTTATGTCCATGTTCCAAAACAAAGAAGAAGCAAGCTCGACGATAAAAGTATCACTTGTATTCTAACTGGGGTGAGTGAAGAATCAAAGGCATACAGGTTAGTTGATCCTCTCACAATGAAAGTATTTGTTAGCAGGGATGTTGAGATGCAAGAAGAATTGATGTGGGATTGGTCCAAAGAATCTGGAAATGAACTTCCAACTGAGAAGATTACTTGGGGAGAATACACCTTCTCTGAACAAGATGAAATGTCCTCAGACGATGAGGAAGAAACAGAAGAATTAAGTGAAGACAATGGAGTCTCAGGTGTCCATCAAGGTGTTGAGTCAAGCTCCAGTCCAGGCAATACAATCCTAAGGGAGGGTAGAGCAAGAAGACCTCCCTCATACCTCCAAGACTACGTTGTAGGTGAAGGGACAAGTGAAGATGAATTGAATCTCATGGAAGGTAATGGAAGTGATCCAGTTACCTTTGAAGAAGCAATGAAGCATGATGTTTGGAAAGAGGCAATGGCTGTGGAGATAGAATCTATTGAGAAGAACACCACTTGGCATCTAGTAAACTTACCAAAGGATGCAAAGTGTATTGGTGTAAAATGGTTGTTCAAAACTAAGTACAATGAAAATGGAGAAGTTGTGAAATACAAGGCACGGTTGGTTGCACGTGGATATGCTCAAGAAATGGGGGTAGACTACACCGAAATCTTCGCACCGGTTGCAAGAATGGACACAATTCGATTAATGATAGCCTTGGCTGCACAAAGAGGTTGGCAGATACATCAAATGGATGTAAAGTCAGCTTTCTTGTATGGGTACTTAAAAGAAGATGTGTATGTCCAACAGCCTCAAGGATTCATAATTAAGGGGAAGGAAGATCAAGTATACAAACTTGATAAGGCCATATACGGCCTTAAACAGGCACCAAGGGCGTGGTTTAGCAGAATTGAGGAGCATTTTATAAAGGAAGGTTTTATTCAAAGCATGTATGAGCACACATTATTTATCAAGAAGGAGCCAGGAGGTAAAATATTGTGTGTAAACATATATGTTGATGACATGCTTTACACAGGGAATGATGAAGAAATGCTAAAGAAATTTAAAGAAGGAATGAAGGCAGATTTTGAGATGTCTGATCTAGGGAAAATGAAATATTTCCTTGGATTAGAAGTAATGCAAATGGCAAGATGGGATTCATCTATCTCAAAAGAAATATGCTGCTGAGGTACTAGCTCGATTCAACATGCTTGAGTGTAATGAGGTGATGAATCCAATTGTTCCTGGAACTAGACCCACAAAAGATGAAGGTGAAGCTGCAGATGAAAGATTGTTCAAACAGTTGATCGGAAGCCTAATTTATATGACAACTACTCGACTGGATATTCAATTTGTCGTGAGCTACATTAGCCGCTTCATGTCACATCCAACTGAGGTTCACTTCGCAGCGGCAAAGAGAGTGTCGAGGTATATTCAGGGCACTCAAGACTACGGAATATGGTACAAAAGGAGGAGAAGGGGAAATGATTGTCTACAGTGACAGCGATTATGCTGGTGATGTAAATGATAGAAAGAGTACTTCAGGGCATGTAGTAATGTAGTAATGGTGCTGCTGTAACGTGGTCATCAAAGAAACAAAGTATAGTAGCTTTGTCATCTACTGAGGCTGAATATGTGGCAGCAGCTGCTTGTGCATGTCATGTTATGTGGATCAAAGGTGTACTATCAGAACTTGGAGTAAAAGGGAGCAGCCCGGTGGCAATTCAATGTGACAACACGTCGACTATTAAACTATCAAAGAATCCAGTGTTTCATGGCAAATGCAAGCATATTGAAGTTCGGTTTCATTTCCTGCGCAACTTGGTTAAAGAAGAAGCTGTGGAGTTGGTGCATTGTGGCACTAAAGATCAACTTGCTGATATTCTCACGAAGCCTATACATCGTGTGGCATTTCAACGACCTAGAATGCTACTTGGTATGTGCTCACTCAAGAGCAAACTAGACTGAACATAGTCTAGTTTGAGGGAGGGTTTGTTAGTGTTCGTGGCCATGCATGCTCATGCACGTGTGCATGTTTGTTTTAATGTTACGTGATTTGTTTACGTTATTAATAAGTTGAAGAAGTCAAGGAGTGGTAGCTATAAACTCCTCTCATTGACCGATTCCATAGGACTAATCGTGTAGGTAGTTTCTTTATTTGTTGATGTAGTTGGCCATGATCCCACGTATTTCTCAGTTCTTGTTCTTGTATTTATAGCCACTTTGGCTGTTATATGAAAGTATTCGAGTGTTCTTTATATCAGAGATAGTTTCTATCAACACTACGGTTCTTGATTCAGCACGAAGTTGATCAAATATAGGAGAACATACGTTACCAAGTAGTGAAGATGAGAAGAATTTTAAAAAATATAACTTTCAACATAATTTGATTTATATGATCATATTGAATCTCATTTAGTTATTTTTTAGATATTCTCCTTTATATAAATATATTATTATTTACCTAGCAGCTGTTGCAAAGTAGGTTTTAATAGCCAATATTATAATTATTACATAGTATATACAAGTTTCTCTGTGTAAGTATATACTAAAACACGACAACTTGGTCACACTAGTACACTGATTCTTCTAAGTGCTTTGCTATTTGTATGGCAATCCCATGTGCATGTAATCTGATGACGCCACTTTAACCACTCATGTTTGTTAAATTAAAACACCGACTTAATAAAAACGCTAACTAGTATAGATTCCACAATCCCTAACATTATTTTCACAAATTAAGCTCACACACACCCAAGGATGAAATTGAGTTTAGAATCAACTGCATGCAATCATATTACTATTAGTATGCAAATTACCTCGTTAATCACGGCAATAAGATTGGATGTAACTTTATTGTTGGCGATGGTGTTTTCTGCAGTGCGTTTATCTAATCCGATCTTCAAAAACAGATCAAGCGCTTCCACCATTTTCTCACGCCTCAATTACTCCAAAATCTGTAAAATATTTGTTCAAATCGTGAGTACTGTTCATCAATGTAAACTAATTGATTCAGATTCAGCTTAAACATCTGTAATCAAGTGATCGCACTGTCCCAAAGTACTCATTAACACAAATAAAGTTAATCAAGCAATCAAATACATAAGAAACAACATGAACGCCTTTAAACTAACATCTCAACATTTCAATCAGTTCAATGAACTCAACATATAACTTGAAAACCATCAATTCATTTTCAAACTGTTATTACTTATTAGCACTTCAATTAACTACTAACATTTCGTACAAACAAATTGACTGAAATCAGTACCCGACGAAGACTAACAGGGAGTCGATAAGGCGGAGAGTCGCCGGAGAAAAGGCGGAGAGTCGCCGGCGTTGTATCTGAGACGACTGATGAGTCACGAGAGTTGAGGATTCGTGTTTTGTGAGTGTGAGACGAGGGTTTTTGTTTTGTGCGGTTACGTTTTTTAGTGGATAACTGGAAGAGCTAATGGCCTTTTGAGATTTATGGGCTAAGGGCTCTGTTTTTGTATGGGCTGCAGACACATAGTATAGGGGAATGGGGCTTTGGGCCATACTCTATAGAATATAGATATATGGGCTAATGTCTTTGAGGCCTTTTCACCCGTCCTCGGTTTTCCCGGTTCTCGGGTTGTCACGTCAGTTTTTCTTTTTCTCTTTTTTTTCTCGTTTTGCACGGAGCCATCCCATAATTTATTTGGTTCCCTTATTTAACTCAAAAATAAAAAAATAAAAAAAATAAAAGAGAAGGAAAGGGTGATGAAGCTTGATGAAAATTCATTTGGTTGGACATTTTTTTCTCCTCAGGTCCAGGGGCGTGGTGTTCCCACACGAGGTTGGGTTTTTCTGGGCACACCCCGGGACATGATACCATGTGCCCTCACGGACTCATGCTATGCATAAACATGTTTTGAGTTGTAGTTTGAACTAGTATTAAGTCTCCCACACTGTTGCGTGGGGTGTAAAACCATGTCAAGTAGCACTAAGTATACACTATCGTTGACGACCACCAACCGAAACGTAGAACCAATGACACACCACCGTTAGGCAAAACGTAAAACATATAAGACAATAACTAAGTCAATATTGGATCAGCGTGTTGCTAGGACCATTAAACGGGAAAAAATGACGTAAAAACGTTGAATTACACATGCACATTGCAACATGTTAACTCGCAAAATATATACCGAAATACAAAACGATAATTTTATAAAATCTAAAAAGTATAGGGGCTAAAGTTAAAATAAAAAATATTTGGACTAAATTGTAAAAGATGTAAAAGTTTTGGTTTAAAATAAAAAGTTAAAGATTAAAGAAAATAAGACAAAAGCTAGATACAACATCTAAAACATATTGTATAACTTATAATGCATTAGATAGTTGATAATTAATATGCATATAATGGATCAATATTGTAGCGAGGTTGTAGTAGTGTCTTTTTTCGCTTTATGTACAACTTTGGTGTATGCTGTTGGGATGGTAAAGGTGGAGGCATTATGACAAGTTGGTGACTGTAAGATAGGATGATCTTCACATATTTAATCATGTTTTAAGTTAACTTTTTTTGTAAGGGTGACCTTCTTTAACAAATTATACAATTTGAGCATACTAAACTGACTTGTTTTATATCAAGTAAATCACAGCCAACTAATATGTGAAATACCGTTATCTAAACCAACCTATAATTTAGTGAATGAGTTATGATTATCCTCTTTAAAAAATCATCTTATACTTATAAGAATTTAAATCACATAATAATACTTTTACTCTTAATATTATATAACTTTATACTTATATAAATTTAAAATCACACAACTTTTATGAAATAATCATTGATGACTCTAGTCTTCAAGATCATGGCATAATGAATTATAGTTACAAGAGGCAAGCAAAGCCCTTTTATATCGTATATGTTATTTTTTCGTCACAAAGAAATGTAAAAAATTGCATTTTATAAGATAAAGATTTAAATAATAACATCACCCTTACACCACAACGTTTATCACACGTCCAAATAAAATGTTCACACATAGCTAGTTCTACCATAATGGATCTTTGGTATTAAATAACTTTAGAATTCAATTTCAACAATCGGTGGATTTTGTCAAACATGAGCAGCATCTGTCAAGGTCATGTTACTTTCATCACATTTAAGAGTATGTCATTATTACTATGAAAATAAGTTTTTTAACAACAATCTATACTACCATATAATCGAGAAATCACGACTAGATTATAATTTTACATCATTTTTAAGATGTCATATGAAGAGTTGTAACATTTAAAATGTAATGTCATAAAATTTATTCCTATTATATCCCATTTAACCTTTAAATACTTGTACTCCATCGTTTTCTAATTAATTTTAAAGTATCACTATTATATTTAAAGTTATCTTAATCTATCTATATCTATACTAGTATATAATATAACTTTTTAGATAATTTTGTAATTTTAATCCATTTTTAAGATACTTAAAAATAATTTTGTTACAAAATTGTTATTTAAGATGTCATAAACAACTTGTTATTTACAAAATTGTTTATCCCTATAATAATATAGATATATCTGATATCCCACATTAATCAAATAAAAAAGTAAATGAGAGTTAGCATAAAAAAAGAGAGTTAGTTAAAGACACAGTACTAAATATACTTATACACCCACCGCACTGCGCGGGCTTCACCCACTAATAACTTTTTATTTAAAACTCTTTAACAATACTTAACATACGATAAATTTGAGTGACCTTATATATTTTTATTTCTTTCGGTTGATATACAAATTTATATAAAACAAAATAAAACAAATTTTGAAAACTTAACTTTTTATTTTTTTATTAATTTTCAAGAGTTGTGAATTTTTACGAATAAATCTAACACAATTATATGAGCATGGGTTTAATCTAAACATGTTCAATCATTTCGAGTTAAACCCACAAATACTTATGACTAGAACAATCATGTGTGGATGGGCTTGAGGTTATTAGAATTACCCGTTTAATTTCATGTTTATTAATTTTGACGTCCTGCATCATATTCTTGAATTGTAGTTCATATATTATGTTAAACTAGTCTAACGTCCCGTGTCACACCCTCAAATTCCGGGTCTGGAATCTATCACGGAGGGGTGAGCAAACAGGATCGAACACAGTAGTTACACATGAGATGCAAATATCTATATGATAGTTTTTAGATAATCATTACAATAATGTTCAGAATAATATTATACGTAGCGGAAGTAAATATAGATTGTTTTATGACAACATGTCTTAATCATAATTCAGATAATAATCAATAGGTATCTTGAGCTCTTATATGATCCTAA
>BJCO01021525.1:0-10238 GCA_018326465.1 Flaveria floridana
GGTAGGTGGCGGGGGCGGGGTCAGGGTCCGGGTTGGTGTAATTTGAAATTATTTAAAATTTGAAAAGATTTGAAATCATTCATTTTAAGGAATTTAAGATAATTAATTCCAATGCCAATACCAATTCCTTTGGCAACCAAAAACGTTATGAATGAAATTAAAATTTCAATTCCAACAAATTTCTAACAAACACAATGATCAATGAAGTTCAGATTCTAGTTTCATTAAATTCATTTAAATTACTACATATCAAACGCACCCTAGAGTTATATCTTTTATCTCCATCTACATATATTTTTATAGTTAACTTTGATATTACTATAAACAATTTTTTTCTATATCATTTGTTTACAAAACTCTAAACGCATCGCAGGGGACGACTTAGGCTAGTTTATAACAAATTAACATATATTGACAGTTAACCTTAATCCTAATCTCATTCATAAACATATCGAACACGTAAAAAAGAAACCACGTCACTGGCCATAATCACCATCTACAAGCAAACATTCGCTTTTGTTTATTGAGCCAGACATGCACCATTCAAACTTTGGTTAAAAACCTATAAAACAATCCATCTCTTTTTCGCATAAGTTTTAGCTTTCAACTGCTACAATTAGGGTTAACGACAATTTATAGAATAATTTTTTTCAACAGTCAACTAATACTATAATCCCAACCATATTGGTAAACCCATTAGCCAAAGACCACTCATACCCTTCAAACATAGACAACATAGGTGACTAGACCCACCTATTATTTCAGGTGAAACCTACCGCTCGAACACCCACTGTAATTCAAACCACTAACCGACCTAGAAAATATCACACCAAACAAGGCTTGAAGGTTCATGACCTCCACATTAGAAGACCATAGGATGACATTCTCCCAAACCAATTGATCTAAGGTCCAGTGCCTTATAAAATTAACCACGTCAAATACCTTGTTGATATATATATTTTTACCACCCTATGATCAATAAACCCCCATTGCCCTCTAGTCTCACTTTCACAAGATCGTAATGCATATTAAAAAGTGCCACCAAACAAGTAATCACATAACTTTTTTTTCTGTAAAGTGAACATCTAAAAATAGTTCAAACCATAACATAAAATGCACGTAGAAAACAATGGTAAAAGGTCCAAATAGAATCTCCAAACCACAAAAAACAAGAAAATAAGAGTATAGATTCATGTTTTCACAATCAAAGTAACAATTTGATGAAGCTATAAAATCCTAAAAACTAATAAGATCATCTTTGGATGGTTTATCCTTTTTGGGTTCAGATGGGCTACCACTTTTCTTCCCAAATATCATCTCATCAAGATCATCCATCATTTCATCATTCTGGTTGCTGCCACGTGACCCGGCCGGCTTTCTGATCAATGATTCCTCTTTCCCGGCTTGTGGTGGTTCATCTGGCTCAGCAGCCACAGCGATCATAGCTGGTTCTGGCTCACGGTGCACCTGAGTAGGCTTATTCATTTCTTCATACTTTGATAGAACTTTCTGGAGTTCATCGTTCACACTCAAGGCTTCAAACAGCAGGGCTTCATCATCTCCACTTGTCTCCACTATTCTCTGAACAGTTAGCTGGGACCGGCGGCATTGCTGCACCAGCGTTGAGGTCAAGTCATCCTGTAATTTGGATAAATATAACAAGTTAGGTCAAAACTTGGTAAAAAGACCTAATTTCCTAAAAGATAGTGACATTACTGGATACTAGCAGGTGAGGTTGGGTTGACCTGCAAACACTATTTTGCCCATTTTTCTATATATAAATACTGCACTAATTGTGACAATCTTAATTACAATCAAAATCTAAGATGTTTCCATAAAGCGAATGCCTTAAAAAAATACATTCTACGCATTTGACATGTTCCCTACGTAGCTAAAAAGGTAAAAAAGTTATTTCACCTGTTCGAGATAAACACAACCTAAACCAGCACGTTAATAAGTAAGCGAGCGGCAGGCTCTTCTTATGATGAATCTTTCAATACAACAACCATACCTGTAAAGCATCCTGTTGAGGTGAAGATGACAAAACAGTCGATAAAAGCTCAAGACTGTTTCTTGCCACGTCGAAGGCTTCTTTTGTTTGTTCTGGTGACATGCTTTGAACTGGAATTGGAGCCTCTTGATGAACATTCTCTGGAGGAACAGGATACACTTCTGAAGGTGGAATTGAACGAGGAGGGGTGAAGATAGGAGCCAAACTCTCAGAATCACGACCCGGGAATCGTATCCCTCTTGATTTCAAACTCTGTATTACACGATTATTAAACAATCATAGTAAAGCAAATAATCATGACATTAGCATTTCGTAAAATCAACTGTTTCTAATGTTTTTAAGGTTTCTGAAATAAATAACAAAATGTAGTCTATTTCTTTTAACTATTGCTGCATTGCATTGTTAAGAAGATATATTCAAGCTGTTCAAAATTGAACCTAATATCAATTTGTTTGAAATCTTATGGTATGTTCTTAATACAACGAATTATCGGTGCTGTAAAAATCACTAGGTGCTAGTCAGGCGGTGAAGTACCAACTAGCGATTAATCGGATTGGAATTTTAATACATAATTTTCAGTTATATTTAAATACTCAGACACATTCTTATATGTAAATTTTTAAAAAAATGTTTAGTTTTACATATATACAAACATATTTTGCTGGAATTTTCAAGTTTTCGCCCGAATTTCCAGGGTTCGCCAGAATCTCAAATATTTGGCCCGTTAAACCAGCCTAGGTCCGCCTAGGGCCGGCTTTGACCACCGTTGACCTCCTAGCGATTAGTTGGCAGATTAGCTCATTATTCCTAGGTGCCGGCCGACTAGCGACTAGCCGCCGATTAATCGGCCGCCTAGGCCGATTTTTACAACACTATGAATTATATTAACAAACCATGTAAAAGTATTTTAGAATACACATTTTTTCTAATATTTTCCACTTCAATAATCAACTAATCACAAATTAAATATAACTATATAAGTAATACAAATATACAATATTACTCAACTATGTGAGATAATTTTCCATTTATAATTTTGTAATTATTTGTGTATTTATTTAATATATATAAACAGGAATGATACATAAATGAAAATTTAGTATTTACCAGTTAAATCCATATATATATTAAACTAACTAGTTAATTTGTTTTCAATTTTTAGTTATTATTACTGGATAAAGTGTTGATTCATCATTAACTTTCATTTGTTTTCTTACAGTTTGTGTAACAAACAGGTTAAACAAAACAATATAGAAAGTTAGAAACAGAGGTCCTAACAATACCTTGTATGTCTCTTCATAAACAGGCAAATATCGAAGCTCCTCAGTAGACTCACCCCAAGCTTCAATCAAAATCAGAGCTTTATTACGGTTATTAACAACCGTTTGGGGATCATCAATAATTTTAACCATTTCATCAAGCACTCTCTCAGCAGCAACTTCAGAAAACGCCTTCTCACAGTTCTTGACCACAGTCTCAAGCAACACAAGAGTCAAGTACTGAACCCTAGCATTCTTCAGCATGATCCTTTTCTTTATGGCGCGAATCATGTCAATGCTACTGATCCTTTCATGGTTAATCATATCACACAGTTCAAGATTCGTAGCCCAATCAGGCTCGTCTAGGGTTTCTGCAGTCGCTTCCTCCACAAGATTATCAGCTTGATTGGGACCTTGAAAGAACTCTTTCATCTTGAAACTCATCGAGCTCACGCCCGCAGAAATCTTCTGGCCCACCTCAGATCCACCGATCTTGAGGCGCTCACCAAGAGCATTCACTTTGTCCATTAGATTATCACTCATGTTTCCGAAACTCCGTTATCTTCTTCACACTGAATTTAATAAGATCTTTAAAACACACAAAACCCTAGTTTTCAACTGTCAAAACAAACCCAATTTAAGAATGCAGTAAGTCAGTAACCGCTTAAACATCACACAACTTACTAATCAAGTAAACATTGGATTTAATCAGATCTTCAAAATACTCAAAACCCTAGTTTTCAACTGTCAAAATAAACAAAGTTTACACATCAACCAATTAAACATCATAACTTACTAATCAAGAAAACACTACTTAAATCAGATCTTCAAAACACTCAAAACCCTAGTTTTCAACTGTCAAAACAAACAAAATTTGAGAACGCAGTAACCAATCAAACATCACAAGTTCATAACTTACTAATCAAGTACCTCTAAACTAAAGCTAAAAACTTTCAATCCCCTACAATCCCAATAACCAACAGTAAGTGTAATCATCTTCTACAAGTTAAAAGGGAAAGAAAGCACATAACTTTTTGCAAGAAGTCGATCACATATATCACCAACAAAGGATCGGATTACACCGATGAACAAACTATGATCAGGTGATCAAGAGATTTAGGGATCGTGGGCGCTAATTAAAACCCCAATTTGAGCCATTAGACATAACAACGAATGATCGCACAAGATATTGTAAACAATCTCTAGAAAAAAACAATTAAAACATGATAAATTAAGAAAAAATAGTACCTTTTGAGTTAAAATTGAGGGAATATTGAATGATCAAGTTGTTGATGCGTATAAAGGGCGTTAGGGACTTGGTCGCACCGAAGACTTGATGGTGGGTCTGCAAACTTGAAGTTGCAGCAATGTCTTGTTATATAATAGTGTAAAGCCCTCGACTTTTCTATTTACAAGAATAGTCCCTGTGCCTAAATTATATGAATACTTTTCATCTCTAACATTATCTTTACTATATTATGATCATGTTTAGTGGCTTAGTTTAGTATTGTTGTATGTTTGCTCTTGCTTGTTGTCTTTTGGAAACATTGGTTTGTTCTTTATTATTCCATCATTATGGGCACAAAACATTTAGAAGAATGCAATTTGTTATAAGTAAGAAGCAAATTATTAAACCCAAATACTAGAAGCAAGTTGAGAACAAGACGATTAGATAAACTTTTTGGATGTCACTAAGAAAGAATCAGAGGTCTCCCATTACAAAACAAGGAAAATGTGATTATTCTTGCTTTTGAAAAAGATGGATTAGATAGGTTCGGTGTGACAAATGGGATATTAAAAAAATCATGTAATAGACTTGCATGTGTTGGAAGTTCTTGACAAAAATCCTTCTTGAACCCTTGACCTTGATTGACACGATGATTCGTGGTGGAAAAGGTCATTGCATGTTGGGGTCATTTATTATGAGCGTATCTTAGCCAAGAAAGCGAAGTGAATCTCATATCTATATGGATTTTCAACATGGCTACAAGGCACATGCATGAGGACGTGCATGGTTATGTGGTGGGAGAATTGACGCATTATATTGTTTGAAGACCGTATTTGCCTGCTTTGTGCTTAAGTGCTTAGGTCTACTAGCTAGTATGGGTACGCACTAGGGACGACCTCAGTAGTTTGGAAAATGTACATGCATAGATGTGTTTACACATTGAATGCATCACTAGTCGCCAATCAGGAGCTATGGTTACTTCCTAATAAGTCTATAGTAGGATAGAACTAGTTATACAAATCATAATTGGGAGATATTGGCAAGCCCACAGGTAATCTTGACGACGCACTGGGCCTTGAAAAGATGATATGCGGCATTAAGCTATAGATTATTGAAAAAGCTTCTTGCATCATATCCTTTTTTCACATCCAATAAATTATGTTGTAATTCAAGACACGTAATTAATTCGTCCATTTTCTTTTCTAGTGTCTATAATAGTTGAGTTGTAACTAGAAGCACTGGGTCTAATGCTCTCCTAGGCATTTCATCGAGCACCTGCATTATCACCATGAAAAGTAAGAGAACTTATTATATATTGAATGTAAGATGGTGACAGTTTTTTTTTAATATAAGGCCATCTTCTTAGGACACCTACAGTTAGTTTCATATATTATAACCATAATTTCTAAACTGAAAGTTTCTTTAACATAGCAAGCAGAAAAATTCATCATTGTTTGATAATATTCAAAGACAAATATATGTCTATTACATAACCGTGACATCGTCTTAAACATAATAACTAAAGATAAACAAGATGCTTGTCTTCTATGTTAGGTAGCTTTCACCTTATGCAATCCATTTTATTTAGTCTTAGCTTTCCTAAAGAACCTAATATGCATGCTGAAAAGTCAAGGTTATGTGTGAGTTTAGTTTTTATAATAATATATAACTCAGTAAGACTTACATTACATAACAACTACTCTTTTCATATCATTCCCTGTTGTATTACATCATACCATTTTTGTATCATATAATAGTCATGTAATTATCATATAGAGTCATGCTATCACATGCACATTCTAACACTGCCATTATGTTTCTAAACGTATAAATCGACAGATGGTATCATTACAATGTCCCTATGGTTCTTTGCTTATAGAGCAACTTTGTTTTATCATAATCTTGCCCATATGATTCTCTGTCTATAGAATGATTATTTATGTATCATAATAATGCACCTATTGTTCTTTGCCCATTGACTGACATTTTCATATTGTTATGATGCCCTATGGTGTAACAATTGCAAATTTTCAGATGCTTACTTTACCTTAATCGTTTATGCAGACTATAAGTGATGTGTGCATTGCCCTTAGTTTAGATCTAGAATTCGCTCTTTGACAGCTTAGGAACACGTTACTAACATCATCTTTTATTTTACATAAAAATACTTATATACGTATAGTCATACACACACAAACTATATACATATATATATACAAGTTCATGAAACCCATGAGTTTGCGACGGTTATATTAGAATTCGTAAGACTCTGTTTTGATGATTTATACATTCGCATACATTAGTTATGGAAAGTGAGTACCTGTCTTTTGTTAGTTGTGTTTTGACAATTTATACATTCGTATACTTTAATTATGAAAAGTGGATATTCCTTATTTTGTTTGATTCTAATAAATAATTAAAATAATATATTAGTATACACAAAGTGTAACACTAAAGTCTCATCAAGAAGAATACATCAATCTTACTTACATATAAATATAAACATATATATAATTTTATTATATTGATAATTAAAGGGTGATGCTATATATACCTCACTTTAAATTATTTTTATTTGTTATACCCCTCCTTTCAACTTGTAAAAGTAGTTAATTTTTATTTTTTTTATTTTTTATTTACCATATCACCCCTTAATATGTTAAACTAACAAGTTTTATCTATTTATTATTACTTTTAGTCTTTATATTTGTCTTTTATTTTTATTTGTAGTGGTTACGAGTGTTAAAATAAAGCCAAAAACAGAAAATAACCGAAAACCGAATTGTATCTATAACCGTAAAGTCGAATCAAATCGTAAATTCGGTTTTCATCTCAGTTAACGATTACACAAAATCTTGCTTATTCGATTCGGTTATTCGTATAAACCGAATAATAAACGATATATCAGGTTTAATCGGATAACCAAATCAAATAAATCAGTTTAAACAATTTAGTCGGTTGAATTAGATTCGTTTAGGGCTATTTCCAATTCTAAAAGATATTTTTAAAAGTTTTTGAACTTCAAAAATTATTATATTAAATTTTTATTAAAAAATTATCTTTAAATAGATTTTATATCATTATATAAAAAGTGTTTTTAAAAGTTATTGAAAAAAAAAAAGAAAAACTTTTTTACTAAAACTAAAATATTTTTTCAAGGTAAAATATGACAAGTTTTGTAATTATTTTTTGAGGGTGGTATAACAAGTAATAGAGTGGATGTGTATATCCTAAACCTAATTGAACTATCCTATTGCATAAAATTGTTTTTCTGCTCAGCTCGTTACCATTATGATGAAACAGTTTTCGATCAAGATGAAGATGTTTTAAGTTACTTTAGTTTTAAAAGCTTGCAACCTTATATGTTATCACATGTCCATAAATATTTAGAAAAATGTTAGCCATTTTGTAACAATATGTACACCGGTCATTTAGTTAAAATGACATCTAATTGTCATGTAATTAAAAAATCATTTTATTAAAGCTCTTATTAGATCAAGTGTAATGGTTAACTAATGGTTGGAGCCACTATTAATTCAATAATATAAATATAGTTGTGTTTCACACCTTTTAAGGGTTTGGAGCCTTATGGGTTTGGAGCTGCTTTTAATTATCTTGTAATAGTATTTGAAGTTCCGCTTGTGTCCATGTTATCAATTTTAAAGCTGCTAAAGTGTCCACTACAGCCAGTCTTAATAAAAGATTTTGTTTAATAAGGTAATATTATAAAAAAATACAATCTAATATGTTTAGTAATTTAATAAAGTTTTTAGATAGTTAAGATTAATTGAAGTGACATTCCACGAATGTGAAAATCGTATTTACTTTTACAATTATCAAGAGTGTATTTTAAATTTTTTAATAAACAAGAGATTACCAAGCGTCTCCTACATTTATGTTACCCATATTAATAAGCTACCACGTGTGATTATATTTTCTTTAATATCAACACTTTAATAAACAAAACAAACAAACATATCCAGTATGTCCCACTAAGATTATAGTCTGTGAGAGGTAGGTGGTGAGCAGTCTTTCTTGTATCTTGGGAGACAGATAGACCGCTTTCAGGGAGACAGAGAGACCGCTTTCAAAAATACCCCCGACTCGACAACGATAACAACCAAATTATATCAAAACTTAAATATCTTTCATAAATTTTATTATTTTTTATTAAAATTATAACTTATATTTAATCATTTTTTAATTTTCAATTCAAGTATATCATTGTTATATGATGTAAAAAGTTGTAATTATTACTTTTAAGTTTTATTTAAGACTTTGATATTTCTATACAGGGCTCTTGTGATTTTCAAAAATATATAAAAACATAAATAGAAAAACGTTTATGCTTAAAAATTTAAAAATGCGTGAAATTAGAAAGTTAAAAAAGTCGACATAAATTTAATATTATAGATTGTATCTAACACTTTAGAGTTGTTTGAGGGTAGAGATGGAAAAAATAGCAGAAAAAGAAGACTTAACCTATGACTATTTGTATGAGTGTCTTAAATTGTGAATGAAATTTTCATGTGTGTCCATATAAAATGCTTATTATAGTATCTATCTATAGTATGTAATAAAAAAAATTAATGAACGCGTGGCGACTTGTGATGAGGGCTAAACATTTTTTTCCGTCTCTCTCACTTATTAAATGAAAATAATTTTAAATAGGTAAACTAACTAATTAAATGTCTAAGAATAAATTCTTATTTTAAAATTTTATTAAAACATGATAAATTATAAGATTTCAAGTATATCTTATCTTCAAATATAGTTTTAAAATTGTGGATATTCATTATTTGTTATTTTAAATTTATTAAATTTTTTTATAATTTATTATTTTATCAATTGCTAATAATATGTAACATATAAAATATTTATAAAACCTAATAATTTTAATATGTTAATTTTATTATACCCATGTAATACATGAGTTTCTAATCTAGATACAGAATATACATTGCTTTCAACAAAATAGTCATTTGTATGCATATATTCCTAATTTGCCTCATTAAATATGATAAATGCATTTAATATTATCTTAATATCAAACATTATTAATATTAAAGTTAAAATAATAATATTTACTTTTTATTCATGTAATTATGACGAGTGTTTTTAAAATCAAAAAGTAATAAAATCAGAAAATAATAACTAAGTTTCAATATTAATCTATTACTTGTACTTTTTCAACTATAAAAACATTTATAAGCGATTGAATACTTGAATGAAATATAGATGAAATTTAATCTATATTTTATATGTTATGATTATTTAATTTTCAAGTATACTTAAATAGAATAATTATGAAACTCAGTTATAATTTAGTATTTTTTTTTCATTTATAATTACTACTTACTCTAACTTAAACTTAAAAAGATTATCATTAAATAGTAATCAAATTTCATATATGTTTCATTTAAATTATTTAATATAAAAGATTCGCATCAATGGAGAAATACTAAAACTGAAATGATTCTTTTCAAATAAATGTTAACTTTTATGAAGCACCGAAAAGTTTAAATATTATTTTCTAAAATAAACAAACAAACAAACAAACATACCCAGTGTATCCCGCTGAAGAGCAGGGTCTGGGAGGGGTATGTGGTGGCAAGTCTTTCCTCTATCCTGAGAGATAGAGAGACCGCTTCCGAAAAAACCCCCGACTCGTTAACAAAGGCAGTAACCATAACAATCATAATACATATCACATATTACATATCACCTACAACTCACATAT
>BJCO01021526.1:0-10036 GCA_018326465.1 Flaveria floridana
ACCCTAAACCTTAAACCCTAAACCCTAAACCCTAAACCCTAAACCCTAAACCCTAAACCCTAAACCCTAAGGATTCTCATTTTCTCACGCGCGTGTGTGTGTTTTCTAAGGTGCGATTTTTTGAGAGCGAGCGACCAGGGGAAACTCTTGTTCTCGATCATTTCTTGATCAAATTCGACCGGATTTCTTTCTCTGATCGTGTCTAGATCATGTCTAGATCATCAGGGAAGACTGCAAGGAACATCCACATGGGCGATTTACCAGAGAAGCCCCCTGATCCACGCAAAGGGATTGGGGGCTCAAGGCGATTTTCATCTCGAAGTGGTAATCGAGTTGTGCTAAGTGATATTATCAATCTTAATGCTGATTCCAAGGATTTCAAAGATAATTCTATGAAGCTCGACACTCGTAATAGCAATGTCAAAGAATCTGAATTGATGAAAACCTCATCAGGCATGAAGACTGAGCAAAGCTGTGACCAGGAACAGGATATCATTGATGGTAAGTCTTCTAAATATACTTCTTCTACACCGTATGATGAGGTAGAGAACAATATGACATTGGATCCTAAGAATTGCTCTGAATATGATAAGGAAGTTCTCAATGTTGTTCCACTAGCCACTCTACAGCCTAATGAAATGGTATGTGATAATGATACTATGCCTAGTATGGATTCTAATAATAAAGTGATGATTGATGTTCTGAAATCAGCTATATCATTGGGTGATTGTAAAAAAATTGTTGATTCAAAATATATAGAAGATGCGGTTCTTGCATTTGTTGATGGCTCTAATCTGGATTTGGAATTTCTATCTTGTATGCATTCTTTTATATCTCTTTATATACTCAATAATGAATTTGAGAGGAAGTATGGGAAAATATTGAATTCTAATGGGGCATATAAAAGAAGCAGAACTTTTAAGAACAATCTTAAAGGGAGGAATGATCATCAAGATACTGAGAGCAAAATGGAAAACACATGTCAAATGAATAGTCAATATGCTGATGTGGAAGATGTTCTTTACTATGTTCACTATGCAGATAGTCCTAATGGAAAAAAAGTTAAGAATTCTGTAGTGGATCATAATGATGTTCATATTCCAACTCTTATAGCAGCTAGGGATGAGCTTAAACAGGTTGCTTCTAATAAAGAGTGTAAGGATGAGTTGAATAATTTTGCAAAAAAAGTGGCTTTTAATAAGACAAAGAATATTCCCCTACCTGTTCTAGTCACTGGGTTTCAACCAGGTGTTAATAGTGATCTTCGCTATGCTACACCTCAAAGTACTTTGGACGACATGAAGAAATCAGTTGGGAATTTAGTTAAGGATGTTGCAAGAAGAGTTGCTAGAGCAAAGAAAGAAGAAATGGAAAAGATTAAAAATATGTCAAAACCTTCCCCTATCTTCTCTAAAGCTTTTCAAAAATCTTGGGAGAAGATGCCTGCTATTAAGAACATGTGTTTCACTGCCAACTCTGAAGGTATTAAAGTGGATGTTCAAATGGATGAGCAAATGGAATCAAAGAACACCAATGGTATGGACAAGTCTTATGCTGCTTCTGTTAATGGAACCAAAAGGAAGGAAGCTATAACTCTGGATGAACCAATTGAATTCTGTCCTCCCACTATATTAGATTCAGGTGAAAAAGTTGCCTTTATTCAATCCAGCTATCTAGAAAAAGCAGAAATAGCCCTGAAAACCCAAATGTATGGATATTTTGTGGGGGAAGATTTGCCTTTGAAGTTTGTTAGAGATAACCTATATCGAATGTGGAGTCGTTTTGGGGTCAAAGATATTGCCACTAATGGAAATGGAATTTATTTTTTCAAATTTAAAGAGGAAGCAGACTTGCAAGAGGTTATGAAATCTGGACCTTGGGTTGTTAATGGTATCCCATTATGCATAAAGAAATGGAAAGTCAGAGAACATCTATGCAAAGCTGAGCCTGTTACTATCTCTGTTTGGGTTACATTGAAGAATTTACCTTTGGAGCTATGGAACACAAAATGTATCTGTCAGTTAACTAGTTGTATTGGTAAGCCCATTGTTTTTGACAATATCACAGCTGAAAGATGTGTAAAACAAAATGGAGTTGCTGGATTTGCTAGAGTTCTTGTGGAAATTAATGCCAATGATGATTTTCCCAATCAAGTTAAAGCTATATACCCAAATGAGGGAACTTACTTAGGTAGAAGTGTTGTTATTGATGTGTGTTATCAAAAATTTCCCCCCAAATGTAGTCATTGCAAAGTGTTTGGGCATGATTTTATTAATTGCAAAGTAAGGCCCCAATCTGAGGAGGAAAAAGCTGCTAGGCTAAAAAAAGAGGAAGAGAGTAGTAAATTGAAGAAAAAAGAAATGAACAAAGAAAGCCATGTTAAAGAAGAAGAATTTATTCCTGTTGGGAGAAATAGCAAAGGAAAAAATGGTTCTAACCCCAATATCAACTCCCCCAATAAGCATGATAAACAACAATATTCTATGGGAGGAAATAAAACTGCTGGGATTAAAAAAGAAAAGCTAAATCAAAGAAAAGGGATTAATGGAAAGCATACTAACAACAACAGTGTTAAAGGGAATATTCAAATAAAACAGGGTATTAAACAGGAATACAGACAGAAGAATTCTATCAAAGTAAAGAATGACCCTATTGTATCTAAGAACAGATTTGATATACTTGCTCAAGAATCAGTGTGTATTAGAGAAGGCATTAATTCTGAAAATGTGTCACAAAATCACCATCAAGAGACTAACCAAACCTATAATAATGTTACATTTGGTGGGGATCCGCTGGCCAAAAATGATGTACCATTGAAAAAACAAGAAGAGAACTTTTCAACTCCAAATCCAAATATCACTACATCTAAATCCAAAAGCACTACTACACACAAAACAGCCTCACATCAACCCATTCATAAATCTGCCTTCACTCACACCAAGACCCCTGATCCTTGTCCAAACAGTACTTCCACCATCCATAATAACCCCCTATATGAATCTATTCCCTCCACTAGCCAGCATAATAACACTACCCCCACCATGGATGATAAGATGGAGATCCAAGGGTCTAATGTCAAGAAAACTTTGAATATTCTCTTTAACAAACAACAGAATCTATCTGATGAACAGGAAGATGAGATCTACCTTTTGGTTGACCAAAAATAGGTACCAGGGAGAGAGGTGTTACATAATTGGTCTCAGGGTCAAAGGAATTTCTATGCTCATTTGTGTTCCATTACATAATTTAGGAAAGGAAGTAAAGCCATTGTTGATTATGAAAAATGGAGAAGTGAAAATGAAGTTGAATCTGATATGGATGAGAATGCCCAATCTATGAAAGTTGATGTTACTGATGATTCTATTATGCAGGATGACAACAACAAAATATTCCAGAGTACCTGTGAATTGGGTGGCTCTGATTCCAAAAAGAAGGTTTAATTATGGCTAGTATTCTCTCATGGAATGTCAGAGGTCTTATGTCCAAAGACCACCAAGATCAAGTCAAAGAATTGATGAATGAAAATGGTATTGGGATTTGTTGCTTAAAGGAATCCTATATTAAGAAATCTAACCTCTCCAAAGTTTGTCACAAAATGTTTAGGAAATGGGACTGGATTTCTAATAAAGATTACTGCAGCAATTGGGTGAGAATTATTGTGGGTTGGGATCCTACTTATGTTGAATGTATGATGATTGATATGTCAGACCAAGTTATGAACTGTTTTATCAAGGTTAAAAGCACTTCTCAGCAGTTTTATTGCTCATTCTTATATGGGAATGTTAAGGCTCCTAGAAGAAAGCCTCTGTGGGACTCTCTCATCAAATTCAGTGCATTTGTCAATAAAGACCCATGGCTAGTGGTGGGTGATTTCAACACCATTTTAAACCCTTCAGAATGCTCTACTGGAGTCTCCTATAGTTCTTCTTCTATGAATGACTTAATGGAGTGTTGTGAAGCCTGTGGTATTGAAGACTTGCCAAGTTTTGGCATGAAATTTACATAGAACAAGTCCCCAGGAAAAGTGGATGGTATCTTAAAAAAGCTGGATAGAGCTATGGCTAATGTGTCCTTTATGGAATCATATTCTAATGTGCAAACTAAATTCTTACCTTTTTGCACCTCTGATCATTCTCATATTTACATTAATATCCCTACAACAAAAGCTTGGAAAATCTTTCCATTTAATTTCATGAATTTTCTTACTAGGAAACCTGAGTTTCTTAGCATTGTGAGAAAAGTCTGGGACAAACAAATTAGGGGATGCCACATGTATTCTGTTGCTTCCAAATTAAAAGAATTGAAAAAAGACATGAGAAGATTGGGAAGGGAACAGGGAGATTTGAAAATGAAAGTTAAGAAACTGAAGAAAGAGCTTTGTATTATTCAAAATGAAGTTAAAAAAGACCCATGCAATCAAGATCTAAGAGATGAAGAAATGGCATATGTTAATGCAGTGAAAAGTGCTGTAGAAGATGAAGAACTATTACTAAAACAAATGTCAAAAATTGAATGGCTCTCTGCTGGAGATCAGAATACAAAATACTTTCATAAGGTTGTTAAATCTAAACAAAGCAGAAATAGAATCACATCAGTTTGTGATATGAATGGTAATTTCTATGAAGGAGACAAGGTGGGTGATGCTTTTGTGGAACACTTTAGTAACTTCCTGGGTAATTCTGCCCATGTTGATGCTATTCATGAACCTAACTCTCTTTTTATTCGAAAGCTTCCCATGAATATCGCTGAAGCTATGGTTCAACCTATTAGCAATGATGAGATTAAAGAGGCTTTATTTGATATTGATGATGATAAAGCTCCAGGCCCTGATGGTTATACTGCTAAATTCTTCAAAAGTTCCTGGAATATTGTAGGAGAAGAGGTTTCTCTGGCTGTCAGAGAATTCTTTAGCAATGGTAAACTCTTAAAAGAGATCAATGCTACTCTTATATCTCTGGTTCCTAAGTGTGATAATCCCAGCAAGGTTGCTGACTATAGACCTATTGCTTGCTGCAATGTGCTTTTTAAATGTATCTCCAAAGTCATATGTAATAGGATAAAAAATGCCCTTGATTTGATTGTCAGCCAAAATCAGTCAGCTTTCATCCCTGGAAGACAAATTATTGATAATATCTTATTAACTCAAGAATTGATGAAACATTACCACAGAAATAGAGGTGAGCCTAGAGTTGCTTTGAAAATTGACTTACAAAAGGCTTATGATACAGTTGATCACAATTTTCTGGAATGCTGTTTGAAACAATTTGGGTTTCACCCTAGTATGATTCATTGGATCATGACTTGTGTTACTTCAGCTTGTTACTCTATCAATGTTAATGGTGAAATTTGTGGATTTTTCAAGGGGAAGAGAGGTCTAAGGCAGGGGGACCTAATGTCCCCTTATCTCTTTACTATGGTGATGGAAGTCTTAACCTTAATTATTAAAAGAAAGATACCAGCTAGGCCTCAATTCAAATACCATTGGAAATGTGGGAAATTGGAGATCACAAATTTATGTTTTGCTGATGACCCCTTGTTATTTGCTCATGCGGACACTTACTCTATCAATGTTATCAAAGATGCTTTGGAAGAATTCTCAGGTGTGTCAGGGTTAGTTCCTAACCTTAGTAAAAGTACTGTGTATTTTTGTCATTTTCCTCCAAGTATTAAAGGTAATATTCTTCAACTCCTGCCTTTTAAAGAAGGCATTCTTCCTGTTAGATATTTGGGCATTCCTCTTCTGTCTAATAGATTATATTCTAAGGATTGTAAAATTCTGATTGACAAAGTTAAGAAGAAGATACATGAATGGAAGAATAAAAGTTTGTCTTTTGCTGGAAGACTGATGTTAATAAAGTCTATCTTATCTTCCATGCAAATTTATTGGGCTTCTGTTTTCTTATTACCTGCCAATGTGATTGAAGATATTGAAAGTTTGATTAATGGCTTCTTATGGGCCCATGGAGAGAATATCAAGGGCAAAGTGAGAGTTGCTTGGAAATAGGTTTGTTTACCAAAACATCAAGGGGGTATGGGCATTAAATCTCTTAAAACAAGGAATTTGGCTCTAATTGCTAAACTCATTTGGAATCTTATAACTGGGAAAAACAATATTTGGACTAAATGGATAGAAGCTTACAGACTCAAAGGGAAAACCATTTGGGAAATTGATAAAAGTGATGGTGCTTGTTGGAGTTGGAGAAACATTCTTCACTGTAAAAAGATTATAAGTTCTCACTGCCATAAGACTATTGGTAATGGGGATAACACTTCAGTTTGGTATGAGATGTGGCACCCTCTTAGTCCTCTTAGCGATTTTATATCTCCTAGAGAGATCCATAATGTGGGGCTCACTCTTGACTGTAAAGTTAGTGATGTTGTGGGCAATGGAGGTTGGTTATGGCCTCAGGAATGGAAGAGAAAATTTCCTGCTATCTATAATTTCCCCCCTCCTACTCTATGTCAGGAAAAAGCTGATAATTACTCTTGGGTCAGTAATGATGGAAAGAAAGTGGAGTTCAACATAAAGATAACATATGAAGACCTGAGTAGGCAAATTCCAACTGTGAGGTGGGCAAAGCGGGTTTGGTTTAGTCAGAATATTCCAAGACATGCATACATCCTTTGGCTTGTTCTTAAACAGAGATTATTAACACAAGATAGAATAATGAGATGGGATGCTTCTAAGAATTTGGTTTGCAGTTTATGCAATTCTCAACCTGATTCTCATGCTCATCTGTTCTTTGAATGCTCTTTTTCAAAAGCTATCTGGTGCAAATTACAAGAGTTAGCAAAATTAAAGGATTTTTCTTGTAGTATTGAAGTATGTTGCCAGAAATTAATGGATCTTCCTGTCAATAAACAGTTTCACAGCATTATCCAAAGAATTATGCTTGCTGCTATGGTTTATTTTATTTGGCAGAAAAGAAACCTGCGTTTTTTTCAACAAAAGCAGAGAAATGTTGATAAGCTGAGTACTCAGATAAGAAACATGGTTAGAATGAGACTTTTAAGTCTGAAAATTTATGAAACTCCTAATACTATCAAAGAGAGTAAGGTTTGGGGTTTCAAGGTGCATCCTCCAAAAATGAAGAAACAACTCCTAACATGATGTGGACTTATCTATGCTTTATGATGATGGGGGCTTTTCTTAGTTTGATGCTGAGAATCATTCACAAGTACTACAAAAAGATGAGATTCAGTATAATTTCCTTTCTCAAGATTCTTTTAAAAGAGTGGTGTGGAGTCTTGGGTGGGGGATTGGTGTGTGACAATTTTTTCATAAGAAGGGAAATTAGGACTGGCTGGGCTGGGACTAATTGTGAGGTGCCTACAAAAGAGTCTCAGAATAGAAAAGTTGACACTGGGAGGAATCACATGGGTAGGGGAGGGAGATATGGTGAGGGTTGGAATAAACTATACTTCTCTGCCTCTAGTTATTCTGTCATTGTTTTAACATTGTGTACCTCTCTCATTATTCTTTGGTCTTTAGGAACAAATCTGGGTATGTTTGGGGATGGTAAGTGTCACAACATTAGCCTTACATCCTTTCTTCCTTATAGTGAATGGGGCAAAAGAATGAGTGTGTATGTAGATGGTCTTAACCTGGGAGGCATAAGGATGGAGGTATCTACCAATTTTTTGATAATGAATGCTAGAAGGTTAGGCAGTGCTAATTGGTGGATCCAAACCTTTTACAGAGTCAATAATTACTTGAAACTTTTCTTCTTCTCTTGTGTGTCTAGTACTGGGATTGGGAAATTATTGGGCTGGGGAGGGAGTAATGGAAAGGGTCTGGTAGGTTTATCTTATTCTGACTCTAGATGTTCTGTTTCTTTTTTGATTCTATCTCATCTCTATGCTGTTCATTGGTCTTTAGGAAGAACTCTTGATTTGTTGAAGATTGTTATGTGTGGTATCTTGCCCTTAGCAATCTTTCTATCTTATTATGGGATTAGTAGCAAAGGGATTTGGCCTGGAGAAGGCAAAAACTTGGGAGATATAAGGTTGGGAGTTCCTACCAATTTCTTGACTTCTTATTGTAGATGGTTAGGCAGAGCTAATTGGTGGAACCAAACCTATCACAGAGTCAATACTTACTTGAACCTTTCATACCTTTCTTCTAATTATAATTCTGGGATGGGGAGATTATGGGGATGGGGAGGGAGGAGAGGCAAGGGTCTGGTAGGAATATTCTGTGCTGAATCTAGAATTTCTGTCTTTTTCTTGACTCTTTTGCTCCTTTCTAAATGTTGTTGGTCTGTAGGAAGAATTCTGGGAATGTTTGAGATTGATAGAGCTGGCATATTGCCCTTATCAATTTCTCTGCAGCATGTTGGTGTTAATAGTAAAGAGAGAAAGCTAGGAGTTGGCATACCCTTGGGAGACATAAGGTTGGAGATTCCCTCAATTTTTTTAACTAAATTTCATAGTTTTATAGGCAGAGCTAACTGGGGGGATCAAACCTATCCAATTGTCAAATACTTTGTTGAGCCTATTCTTTCCTTCTTTCTTCAGTACAGGGGGGAGGGTCATTATATAGTTTGTGAAGGGTGTGGGTTATATCTGGATTGGGGAGGGTGGAGAGGAAGACAGTTGGTTAGAAACCATTTGTTTTTAATCATGGTTTATGTCCAATGGTATATGTGGGGTCAGGATATTCATTCTATATATGGGTACCCCCTGAAGGGCAGTTTCTTTCTTTACTTGTTTTTCATTGATTTTTCGCACAAGTTTGTTGGTTCATTTTTAACTAACATTCTTGTTGTTACCAGCTGTTTTGGGAGATTAGGAGAGAGATGGGTGCTGGAGGTTAGCATTTACCTGGGAGATACAAGGAAGGACTTAACCATGATTGTCATTTCACATGTTTTCCCTATACACTTTGTTTTCCATTTTTTGAACAAATCATGGTTAAGAAATCCCAAGTTCTACTATAGTTTGTCAGCCTTTTCCAATTACATCGTATTTGAGTCTTCCCTGCTTGGGGATTTTGGGAGGGACATTAATTGGGATTGGGAGATCTTTATGTGGGGTTGGTGGATATGGATGTTTATGCTTGGATGGAATTGGATGTGGGTCAATATGATGCTCATTAGGACTGAAACCTACTTGATACAGATGATCCTCTTGTATGAAAGGAAGAAGGATGATTTGTATAGGCAAACAATTAAAGATGATCAGAATGTTGAAATTATTTGGAGAAGGAATAAGGACAGTTACTTTTTTTACAAAATATGGTGGACAAACAGAATTGGGAGATATACTATGGGGCAAGGATATGGCATTATGAGAATTTGGTGGGATAAGATTGTAGCCGAGGCCCATGTTGTTATATATAAAAACAAGATTAAGGATTGGGCTAATAATTCTTTATGTAACAATTTGGGCCAGGAATGTTATATGTTCATACCCATGCCTTTTAATGAATGGGCCTTGCTTTACTATGTGGGGAATATTATCGGATTGGTAGGCCTATGGGAGTTGAGTTTGAAGTGGACTGTTATGGAAAGTATGTTGGGCTGGACCCATAAAGAGGCCTGGTTTGGTGATCACTGGATGAACAATGGGAACAAGCGGTGGATGCAATATATTTTTTGGAATTTGCTGCACAAGAACTCATCATGGAGTATGGGTCTGGAATTTTATATTAGTTTCTTTGGATTGTTGTATAAATGGTTTTGGGTCATTAGTAAAGCCCATTTAAACTTTGGTCAATTTTGGTGTTTTTACCTAGGTTTACTATGGGCTAGAAAATGTGTAGGTTTTCATAAATCTATATGTATTGGGCCTGTTCACCATTATGATGGCTTTTCTTTGGGGCTAGTTTTTTTCATGGGTATCTCTACCCATGAAGCTAGTTGCCTTTCTTTGTAATTCTTTTTTTTGTTTTAATAAAAGTTTGCCAGGGCACTGCCCTTTTTCCAAAAAAAAAAACCCTAAACCCTAAACCCTAAACCCTAAACCCTAAACCCTAAACCCTAAACCCTAAACCCTAAACCCTAAACCCTAAACCCTAAACCCTAAACCCTAAACC
>BJCO01021636.1:0-21037 GCA_018326465.1 Flaveria floridana
GTAATACACCCTACATGTTTGGGAATCACCGTTACGTATAAACTGAATAACATTCTCAGACCAGTTCCTCCCATTCTGTAAATTATGATTATCTATTGGATCAGGAATACTTTACACAATATCTCGTGAGTTTGAAAAGGACGCATTTTGACGTCTTCTATTACCTCTATGAGAAGAGATTTTAACTGTTTCGTTTCTCACTAACCGTTTATAACAGGTAATATACATAACGTTTCATACAGAATCTTAAATCGAATCAAGAAATAATACGTCACGTCACATAATTATAAAATTTAAAAATGCACGTAAATCGAGGAAAGTACATTCTCAGAAGGACTACTACGGCCCGTGAGGAAAGTCACGGGCCGTTATGGATTTTGTTAACGGGTCGTGGGGTTGGGCGTTTACGGGCCGTTAGATGTTACACGGCCCGTGAGTGAATGTTGGTGTGAAAATTAAATTTCGAAACATATACGACCCGTGAAACCCTTCACGGGACGTGAAAAAAGTCAAAGAGCGTATGTTTATCACCTGACAGGGTGTGTAATTAGCAATTGCCTACTTTAAATTGTACTTAAAATCTTTTATAATAATATTTTATTCAAAATGTAACTAAAAGGCATAAATATCTCGTATCCGTAGTTCCGTATCACCAATTCCCTCTTCGAACCACACAACACGACAAAACACGTGTAACACACGCACCACCCCGCGAGTAGCCCAAAAGCCAGCAGAAACAAAAGATTACGAAGATGAGAGTAAGTATCAGTGCAGTGGCCATGATGTGACGCGTGTCCGTTAGCCAGCTGTATTCCAAATTATACAAATCCAACCGCTTGCTAACCTCACAGCCCGTCACCCCACCCCGTCACCCGCACCCTCTTCCTCACCGGTCCAACCGCTCACCCTCACCCCATATATAGTCCACACCCTCGTATAAAATCACCATTAACGTCTCACCCCCTCTCACTCTCTCTCTAAAACTCCCAGTTTCTCTCTCTAGAACATGTTGTAGATCACATACATGTCATGAATTGTAACTGAAAATCAAGAGATTTGACTTCTTTAAGGTGATAATTTGAAGAAAGATATGGATCGGATCAAGGGTCCATGGAGCCCCGATGAAGATGAAATGCTTCAACGTCTTGTTGGAAAGCATGGCCCTAGGAATTGGTCGGTGATCAGCAAGTCGATACCGGGTAGATCCGGTAAGTCTTGCCGGTTGCGCTGGTGCAACCAGCTGTCCCCGATGGTGGAGCATCGGGCGTTTACCCCGGAGGAAGACGAGATGATCCTTCGGGCGCACGCCCGATTCGGGAACAAATGGGCGACCATCGCCCGCTTGTTGTCGGGTCGGACCGACAACGCAATTAAAAACCACTGGAACTCGACTTTGAAACGTAAATGCTCGTCCATGACGAATGAGGAGTTTAACGAGTTTGCGATCCAGCAACCGTTGCTGAAACGATCGGTTAGTGCCGGCGAGCCAGGGATCGCTGGTGTTTTGTTGAACCCGGGGAGTCCCTCGGGTTCTGACACCAGCGATTCCAGCGTGCCGGCACTGTACCGACCGTTGGCTCGGCCCTTTCTAAGTCCGAGTGATGTTGGAGGATCTTCTGCAGCAGAAGATCCTCCAACTTCTTTGAGCCTCTCGCTCCCTGGTGTCGACTCAAGGGCCGAGCCGACGCCTGCGGCAGAAATGACTCAGGCGCCGGCCTCCCCTGGTCCGATATCAGCGCTGCCACTGCAGCAAGTTCCCCCAATTTCAGATCAACAAAATAATATTATCAAAAAGGCGGAATTAATCTCTTCAATTCCGGCGACGGCGATATCGTCGGCGATGCAGCAGCTGCAGGTGTCGAAGCCGTTTACGACGTCGTTCAGTGAGGAGTTTTTGTCGATGATGCAGGAGATGATAAGGAAGGAGGTGAGGAAGTACATGACGGGGGACGGCGGAATGTGCGGTGGTTTTAGGGGCGGAGGAGCGGTGGCGACGGCCACCGGAATAAACAAGATCGACTAGGGTTAGTTAATATTATCGCCGGAAACCGTTGAGGTACGGCGGAGGAAGAAGAAGCATCTTTGTTTGATATGTCGTTGTTTTGATTATATTAATATTAATTTAAAAGAAAAACGAACAGAATAAAACTGTACAAATTAGTATCTTTGCTTAATGTTTAATGAAACTATAAACATCAGATTAGTTTTTTATGTTAGAGTTATTATGGTCGTTAAAGAAATTAGAAGTGTTACATCTAATTGGACTTTGTTTGAATTAAGTTTAATATAAAAATAAGTGGTGCGGTTGGTTGTTGATTTGGTTTTGGACCGGAATTTCTGGTTGGTCGGTTAGTTTGTTGGTAATTTGTATGCTTCTTTTAGTTTAAAAAAGTATAAAAAATGAGAAGTTGGTTTTAGTTGGAAAGTAGAGTGAAATTTATAGATAGTGGAAACATTGAATTTGAGGAACATAAAAATATTCACCCAATCTTTTTCTATAACAACTAAAAGATATGGAATTTGTATAATGTTAACGCATATAACGGATCGAATTGGGCCGGTAGTATTTGGAAGACTTAAACATTTAACATTTGACCTACTTGATCACAAGTTTATGCTAGTCAACTAGGTAGTGATCACAAGTTTATGCTAGTCAACTAGGTATCTAATTTGACTGTTCGGTTACTAAAGTGGTATAAGTATGGTAGGTGTCCTTGGTTACTCAGTTAGTGGTTCGACTTCGTATATGGTTGGTAGGATCATCTAAATGTTTATACGTGTACAAATTTCTCATACCGAACCAAATACGCAAGAAACGACAAATGCTACATGACGATAGTGACCCGACATGTCTGGCACGAACCGCTTTCTAGATTCCCGCTAGCCGACTAACATAATGATGAACAACGTGACATGATGAACATGACGTGATGAAACGTCCCACAAGGGTTAAGATTTTGATTGACAAATAAGAAGGTTAGATGTCTTATATATGCTTATATTTAAGGGTTCGCATGAATGATTTATTTTCTCTGTGTTAAGAATTATATGTTTCTCTATTAAAAATTAAAGATTTACTCTCAATTATTTACTACCTAGTAAGGAATATGTAAATTTTGACTGTCAAATAAATAACTTAATTAAGATATATATTAACAAAATGAAGATACTTGTTGCATTATTTACTACCTAGTAAGGAATATGATTTTGAACATTAATTCTGTTAAGAAGAATTGTTAGATTGATATAATTAATTTAAGAGATATGATTAAATCATGTAATTTTGACTGTCAAATAAATAACTTAATTAAGATATATATTAACGAAATGGAGATACTTGTTGCATTACGTGTCAAATAAGGTATAACAAATAAGATGTTATTTTTTGTTGCTCAAATGTGGTCATGGATTCTATAGTGTGTTTAACCCATATGTTCTAATCAACATCTTCATCTTCATTATCTTTTATTACAGGTACATCATGTCACTATTCTTCTCTTATGAAATAGCTCGCTCAATGAAAAAGACAATGATGAAAATTCTAGATCGACAATGATGATATAAAACCTAGACATGGGACTAATGCTTTAAGTTCTAGTGGTTTGATTGAACTAGTATCATGTCAAGATTTGAGATTGTGAAGTGACTTAGGAAAGGTGGAATGAGATGGGGTTGAAATGTGGTCAACAATGGTTTAGAAGACAAGATGGAGGAGTCATCACCATGTGCCGGTGATTGTGATTGTGGAAGATAATTATATGATGCCTGAAGATTTGAAGCGTATATGTTCAAGTTTCATGTGTTTACGAAGGTGGATGTTGGTTTTGCTTTAATCATGGATGAAGTAACATATAATCATATATAAAAAACGTAGAAGGCAAAATTTTTTATCACAAGAATTCCACCTTAATATCTCTAATGATTCCCACAAGTCTCATCATCATTTACATCCTTGTCACATGTTCTCATATCTCCATGACCATCCCCGTTGTATGGGAATCCACTTAAGAAGTACCCAACAATTCAAGTTAAAAGTGTAATTTTGATAACTAGAAACAAAATCCAAAATCTAGAGGGACCATTTATGTAATTTAGCACCATCCCCATTGCCTCATTGTACGGGATACCACTTATAAAGTACCAAACAACTGAGGCTAAAAGTATAATTACGATAACTATGAACAAAATTCAAAAATAGAGGGACCATTTATGTAATTTAGTACCATCCCCATTGTACTGGATACACTTATGAAGTACCAAACAATTGAGGCTAACAGTATAATTTTGATAACTAGAAACGAAATCCAAAATCTTGAGGGACCATTTATATAATTTAGTAAAATAAACCGGAAGCTCATACCTTCTCAACTATTTAGTGCCCATGTATAATTATTCAAGTTGTTTTTTATTATTCTGAAATAAATGTCACACTCCTAAAAAAATATATGTAAATTTATTAACATTGTCATGTTACCTTAAATAAAAATTGTACTAATGGCTGGAACGACTTAGATATTATTTTTCATATTTTAAGTTTTACATGTTTGGTTTAACATTTTTACATCTACTTTCAGTTCGGTTTATATTTTTAATAAGAGTTTTTCTGGTGTTGGTAGTCGTTTACGGTAGGATGAAATTGATGCTATTTGATATGGTTTTATGTCACCGTCACAACATGAAGGGACTTAATACTAGTTTTAAACTAAATGATAACATTTTATTAAAACTTTATGTGAACCGAACAAGCAAGTATGTGCTCAAAGTCTAGTCACACATGATGGACGATGTCCCTAGAATATCGGTTAGGCCAAAAGCTACTTATAGTGTATGGATGAAATACAATTATACAAGTATATAATAACCATCGGATGATTGACTTAATTGTCAACATGTTTTTTCCTGTATGGATAACTTTCGTATGAATGCACATAAGATCAAATATGACTGATTTAATTGTCAACATGTTTCTTCAAGTATTCTCATAAAATAAAAAGTTTTATTTTGAGATCATCCTCAAGCATGATTAGGGGTGGATCTGGCACCTAGGAAAAAAAGGCCACATGCGGATAATGAAGAACCATAAGACTGAATTACCTGGGATGCCTGTGCCCATAAGAAATCACGGAGCCACCCATTAATAGTAATAGAACTCTGCGCAAAGTTTAAGCGAAGTGGAAAAAGAGAGGAGTTAGGTTCTAATTTAGGAGGGTCTGTTGATTTTTCGGATACCAGAATTTGTCAGTTGTTCGTGAAATTTAAGTTTTTTGAGATAACATGATTCTTCGGACCCGTTAGTTGTGGTCGGTATGAGAAAAGAATCTTATAATGACTAATAACTAAGAAGCTCTGGTTCCATCATTGTGTGTAATGTATGAATGTTTGTAATAATTAAAGTTTTACTTGTAACAAATCTTTTCTTTTTGCATTATATGATTATTATGCTTGTTTAATCTACACAATTATAAAAAAAAATAATCAATAGAAACAAGACGATAATATTTAAAATTAAACAACATAATCAATATTTTAACATTTAAAAAAATATTAATTATTTTGGAAGTATTTATGTTTTGCATTTATTGTAATGCATTCTTATTGAATGATATGGTTGGTTGATATTAGATTAATTTATTAATTTTGTATGTTGTTGGGCAACCATCAACCTTCGTTCCATCTAAGAAATTATGTTCACCAAAACAGATATTTAATGAAATTTGAATTAAAGGACAGATGTCTTCCACTAATAAACACAAGGCATCCGTTCGGCCGTTCGTTATATTTATATTTATGTAGTAATATTGAACCAAAATTCCTTTTCAATTCGACAAAGTTAAAACTACATGTTGACATGCTTTTATATTTAAGTATTATATTTCCATATATATATTTTTAAAACCAGTAACTCACAATATTACAATTTACTTTTAAATCTATACATTTTGTTTATCATGTGACTTGTAATCTTAATTATTTAGAAATTGACATATTTTCTATATATGCACACACCATAACCCTTTGACACATATTTTCAGCTATTAGACTATTTTTTTTCTTTTTAGGGATCGTATATCCTCACTATATAAATGATGAAGCATCTTAGAATAGGGCCGTTTAAATAAATTATAGAATAAACATTTATGTATTGTCTTGTAAAATATGATGTAGTTAATGAACATTTATGGTTGGATTATTTACGATTTAACAGAAAGATATATTACGCATATGAAAAAGGTTTAAATACAAAGTGTATTTTTTTCTATAAAGTGTGAGAAGACACAATGTATATGAAAGAGGTTCAAAAATACATTTTTGTTACAAAGTATGAGAAGACACAATAAGTCATAAAAAAATACAAAAAAATTATATCTCACAATCTAAATCAAATTTCAAAAAATTAATTTCGAGCTTTTGTTCTCCTAGCTGTCCTTAGTAAAAAAAATAAACGAAAAATAAAAAAAATAAAAAAAATTTAACATTTTTTTTATTTTGTCATTTATGAAAGACACAATGACGTCATTGTGTCATTATGAAATACACAATGACGTCATTGTGTCATATAAAAATACAATGAAATTTTATTTATCTATTTTGTATTTTTTTTCTGAAAGATGACGATGAGAGGAACAGAGACTCCTAAGTACTTTTTTGAAATTCGATTTAGATTGTGAGATATAATTTTTTTTTTAATTTTTTAGTCTCATTGTATTTTCTCACACTTTGTAGCAAAAATACACTTTATAAAATAACATCACCCTTATGCATATAAATAAAATATAATGCTAAAAGGAGAAACACAACACCAAATAGCACGCGATTAGATTCAAAATATTTGAATTTGAATATTTATTTGAATCTACACTTATTAATAAAACAATAACTTTAGTGTCACGTGCCATTCTTTTAAGTATTCATTTTTTTCAATTTCCGCCTAAATATGTATTTGTTCTTAGTGTTAGTCTAGATTCATTTAATTAAAAGTCAACTTATGATACAAGAGATATTTAAGAAAAATTTAGAAATTTTTTTAGTGTTAGTTTAGATTCATTTGATTAAAAGTCAACTTATGATACAAGAGATATTTAAGAAAAATTTAGAAATTTAATCCTAAATTAGAGCACATCTTTTTTTTTAAATTAAATCATGCCCGGTATTTTTTTCTTTTTTCAAATAATTCATGAATAAAACTATTGAAATCATTTATGATTTTCTTTATCTATGAAATCGATTCATTGATTGTGTGTTTCCATTAAATACCCGGTTTATATTTGAATCTTGATAAAGTTATGAGATTTTTTCATCGACTCCTCTCCAATTTGAAGGAATTCATGGGTATCTTTTTTGAAAATGAAATCATACCCGATTTTAAAATATTTCTCAATCATCACAACTTTATGACCCTCGCGATTTGTTTTTATAAAGTCTGATGATATCGCATTCGACAAACTTACATCAACATTCTCATTTTGGCTTCTGTTTTATCAAGTTTTCTTCAATAAAATGTGTTTATTTTGTTATATTTGAGCTTTTATCCTCTGTGATTATAATTTAACATATTATCGTCTAGCTACAATTGTGTTTTGGGATTAGCATTATTTTACTTTTATTTTTTTCATTTGAAGGTGATCTACTTTAAATCCATCTGTGAAGAGGTATTACATTCTTCTACTTTTTAAACTTCTCTATTTCTTTTTATGTATACTGTCATATTATTATTATTATTATTATGTTTGATTGGAATTCATTTGATATGTGTGCAAATTGTTTTGATGTATTTGGAAGTAATATTAAAAATCGCACTTTTATTCCACGGTTGACTTTTCGGATGTTTATGATTTTGAAATATTGTTTTTCGTGTTTAATTTAATTTGTTTATTACTTAAAGTTCCTATTTATAAGTTTATTTCATTCCATATTATACAAGATTTAAACGTATAAATATTAATAGAAAAACCTACTAATATTAGATATAACTAATGTTAAAAATTATACATAAAAGTCGATATACAAAGTATTATCAACAACGTTATAATTTACGAACCTTTTTAAACAACAATAATATTTTTGTATTGAACCCGTGTGTTACACAGGTCTTGAAGCTAGTACTTAATATAGTAATAATCCTGAACTTTCTCATAAACACGTACCTTTTTAACAATTATAAACAAAGTTGGAGAATAAAAAAACCAGATAGTACACATCATGTATAAGTTATTTTGAACGGACGTCATATATACATTAATCATAAATTCATCTTAGATGTATGGGATCGAGTCTGGCGTTTTCTTGACTTTGAAGAATAAACCATTGTAAAGAAGAAATTACTGAAAAGAATGATAAAGATATATCGGAAGAGATTATATACGTGTTTATTGACCAAAGAATGATAAAGATATATCGGAAGAGATTATATTCGTCAATCACTCTTCAAATATTATTCAAGTCTAAAACTAGTTAAAAGTAATTTAGAAGACTCTAAAATAAGATATTAGTGTTAAGAAAAGCATAAAATTTATGAAAAAGAAATATGAAGAGATTTCTTTCAAAGGTGAGATTGTTTCTAGTATATTTAAAGGCAAACTCTTGTGTATAAATTAACTGCTTAAAGCATATTTCAAAATGGATTATTAGTGTGCCAAACATCGTGGAAATTATCATAGATATATACAAATGCAAGACAAAACATCATATTCATCACGTCAGCTAGATATTGATCGAGTATAATTTAATTAAATTAGAGACCATCATAAACAATAGTGTGGATATATTAATTATAACTAACATATGTTTTTCGTTAAAACAAGGAAGTCTAACTTAAATTTATTACAACGAAAAGAATGCATTGCAATTTGCAAATGGATTTGGAGATACACGAATAGTAAGCTGGCAAAACTTATAGATATAGACGAAGATGAAATGCTAAATTATAATGATATAATTGATTTTTTAACAAAAGTTTTGGCGGGCTTTGCATATAAGGTTATATTTTACATATATATATATTTGTGTTTATGAAAATATAAATTAATGTTAAATAGAAAAATATAATAACCAAATTTAATTAACAGGAAAGTATGAAAACTAAGTAGACAATTTTACACACGATTATATGATAATATATATTAACAAAAGGTTTTATCAAAACATATTGGTTGTAATGATTGATGACGGGACAACGGTTGGCAATCATAAAGCATGATAGTTACATGTAACGAGTAACATCAAGACACTATTGGATACATATTTAAGTAGTTAAATATCTCAACTTGGTCACTCACATACCAATTTTACCAACTCAACATCGTCTCCCTCTTTACTTTTAAATATTAGGCTTAATATGATGTGTACCTAATTTAATAATATCACACTCGTAAACGAAAGACTAACATTATTAAGTGCATTTTATGTAGATCTTATCAACCATAGTCCTAATATATTATGCTTAGAAACTTGTAATTTGAAATGGGTGTTAAATATTAGTTAAAAGCCTTAATGTCAGTTATTCAGCTATAACCATCTTGAGATAGTTGATGGTTTATTTATAATAGGCGGTGAAAATTGTGTTTTTTGCTACAACCATCGTACTAGCTATTGTTAAGATTTCATTCTTTATCATTTTTTATAAAATTAATTCCACCTCATTTTCCAGTTGTAAATATTTTAACTTAAACTATTTTTATAAATCATAAAAACCATACAACTAGATCACTAGGGGTAGTTTGATAGTCTCTGAATGATTCCACTAAGAGGCTAACTCTAAATCGATAAGAGGTAAAGGATGTGGTTTACTTATGAGTCAATTTTTAATAGTTCATGTAGTCTTTTAATAGGTAAGTTTTGGAAACATGTTGAATGATTCAAAGTTTAATTCTTACACAACACAAAATTATCAAACAACCCCTAAATTATTAGTTTATCGCTTTTATTTAACTTTCTTTTTGGCAATTGCGACCCTTCCAATGAAAAGTTAGTGAGGCACTTTTCTTTTTGCCAGTTGCACAAGATGGGTCAATTTCGTCATCTAACACCTTGTGATTCTTGATGGGTTGACCTAACATCTCCGTTGACCTTTCAAGTTTTGACTAAAAGTAGTTCACATGGTAATGAGGTAAGTGCAAGTTATGTGATGGTACAAAGATTATGGTATCATGGACAAATCTGTTCCTGATATTTTCCTGCACCTAAAGATTGTGTTGTTGAAAAAATTGTATAGGTAACCCTGAACACATTTGTTCGTATGTATGACTAATTCCAAAGTTCCATTCAGATTTGTTTAATCATACATTCTTAAGGAAGCATGGTCTTGCTATTTCTTTATATTTTAAACTAGGAGTGAGCATCTCATGGGCTAACCTAAGAGATAACTGATAGACCAACCCAAACCAGTCCTAGATCAACTTGACAACAATTCTCAACCTATGATCACCTTAAGAGTAAGCATCTCACAGGCTGACTTGAGAAAACTGATGAACCGATTTGGAGCACAAAAAATAAACCCGACTCTTGATCATTACTTTTCACCTTATTCGGTTTTGGCCGCTACAGTCATAGCCTGGTCCTTGACCCATGATCACTCCTATTTATACGGATAAGTCAGAAAGATACATGAATATAAAAAGATTTAAGAGGCGTACGCACTATCTAGATAAAACGCAACTCATATGAGATCATTTGATAACTAAACGGGTCAAAATTGCCTCATCCACTTGACATCAAGTTAAAGCTTACAAGGTCAGCTAAATGAGCATGCTCACTGAACCGGGAAATAAAAGAAAAGAAAAAACACTGAACCGGGAAATAAAAGAAAAGAAAAAACTAAGTAAACCACCAAAATTACATGACATTTCATGTTTGTGCTATATTTTGAGAAATTTTTGGTAAAGCATAGCAACTATACAACACATGGCTATTAACCAGGGTTGATATGAGACTATAAGAAAGAAAAAGTCATGAGCTATAGCCACAGCAAAATTGGCACATGGAGTGTTTGTATTTGTAGATTGTGAAGGTATATAAGATAAATTGAGGTGGTGGAGTGATATTCCCAGTTTCACTCATCATATGAAGAAAGGAAGAAAGAGCTTTGTTTCTTTTGCAAAAACCTGCATAAACACAAAGTGCCAAATTGATAGATACTTAATACAATGGTTGAAAAGATGGGTATGTATTTGGTAACACTGTGGAATTGGATTATGGGAATGGGTAAGGGTAACTAAATCCTTACTTTTAGATGCGTATGGAGCATTCCTGATTTTATGGGTATCTAACCAATTCCCGTTAACCCATATATACCCAAACACTAGTAAATCCGATCCCTTATATCACATACAAGATTTAATTGAAGATGATAATTGGAATGAAGAATTGTACTTGAGAAAGTCAAGAAACTGTTGCTGCAAGCTCGTGAGAAGATCCTCTTCAATGTTCACGTACGGTAATAACTCAGGTAACTTAACTGCATGGCAAAATATCACATTAAGTCATGCAGGCGGCATAATCATAAACTGCCAACAGGTCCTATTTGGATGTAATTTTATCCATGATCTATTTTGTCAAGAAACGGAATCCTAATTTGACCCAAGCAATTTACTTGGAACTAAAATCATTATAAAACAGGTAATCAACACATCTGGTGCTTCAGGTGAAGTGAGTTGTATTACAAAATTTTAGAAGGCAATGAATTACAAGACTTGCACATTAAAAGAGCAACAGTTATGGTAGTTGTGGTATAAGTTGTGTTAATACGTGTCTGGACCAAAAAAAAAGATAGAACATTGAGATGCCATGTTTCAGTGTCTTCTATGGTACAAATACAAGTATCATTGTATAACTAAAGGGTACTATACAAGTACTTTAGTAAAAGTGTCTGGTTTATCATAAATATAAGCAGAGTTGTTGAATTTGGATGTACAATGCATTTGTAGTTTATATGGTACAAGTACATTTGGAAAGATTGTCCTCCCTTTTCTTCTTTTATACAGGGTTTTTAAACTATTTTCTTGATTATTTATCATAAAAAGGAATCGTTAAAAAGGAACACACCAAATAAGCGCAGTAGATGTTCAGCACCATATATGCTTGAAGGAGAAACATCATTTTTGATGTATTCGCGATACTGTGTGCGCTCTTTATCATATAAAAGAATAACAGGCAAGGCCCTGTCAAAGTAACATCTTAATCCCTTCAAAATCTCTCCAACTGAATCCGATATCCTGTATTCAAGGCATTAATGTGGATTATACTCCAATAAGGGATTTGTTTAGGTCCCTTTAATCTGAGATTGAGTAAAAAGACCAGTAGATCTGTATTAATTTTCAATTAAGAAATTCAGTACTTACATGTCCTTCTTAGAGCTATATTCAAGGTACATTTTGAATATATCATCAACGTTTGGAGAACGAGGAAGTTTAACAAGCTGCAAGAAGAATTTATTTTTCAGAAACAGTTGGGATTCATATGCCAAATGATGATTGGGAAATAAAAGGAATAAAAGCATGTATTTACCTTATTCTGTTTGTTGACATATCCCCAATCATCTACAAGTTGCTGCTTTAGAGTTTGTGGGATCTCAATGTCCATGAGTTTCTCAACTGACGTATTCTCCTTCTGTCCCCAAATATACACATCTTTATGACATAGGTTTTAAAATTTGGAAGTTTAATGCATGTTGCAAAGTGGAACATTATAGGAACACCGAACATGGGAACTAAAATCAAATACATTGTGGCACAAGAATCATACAGTTGAAGATACCTCATCACCTGATTCTTGCTTTCTCTTCTTCCCTTTTGCCCCTGCAATAACAACATTCAAATAACAGGCAATTAGACACTGGTTAAAAATGCATAGATATGACATTAAAACATTTGCAAACAATTAACAAAAGTAAATAAACTGAGAACTAGAAAACTCAAAAGAAAATGCATGGTAGTCTGTTATTAATTGCAAAATCAACAGTCTATTTGGCAATCATCTACCTAGATAATGTTTATCAGACATGAATTTAATACCAAGTTATTAATCAGCTTCCATGCAATCACTGCAAATTTGTAGTCAAGGAGAAATGTCCAACATCCAAACTTGTAATGAAGTTGGTGTGAACAATTAAACTAAGTGAAAAAGTATTAAATAATTAACTTATCTTGAAAAAGATGAACACTGTCATTAACTATTATACTTTACTTTCGTGAAAAAAACGTAACAGGTTGAAAGGTAAAAGAACAGAGATCCACAGTTAAAACATGAGCACTCGAGTTTAAAGGATATAGTGATATACCATTGCTCTTCACCTTATCTTTATCAACCTTTGAATCTGTAAAATTTGACAACACAAAAATTTCTGTTATCTTCATTGGAAAACAGAAAAAGTGAAGAGTATATATCACATTTTCTCCTTTAATTCCAACCCAGACTAATGAAAAGAAAGTACAATTTTCCTGAATGGGAAAAAACTGATCAAGAAATATAAAAGTAAAGTGCCTAACTAAACCTGAACTGCCTACAAAAAGGGCTAGTTGACAGTATCAGAGAATACCATTAGAAGTTTTTGTTTTCGTTTGATTTGTGCGTCCTGACTTAGGTTCCACACCCTGTTTTTTGTCAAGTGCTCGCTGTTTACGGATGTTTTCATCAGTGGTTTTCATCAGCCGCTCAGCACCCACCCATTCATCCCAACTATCACCAAAATAACAAAATTTTAATGAACATTTTTGCAAAAAGGATTGGATACATGTCTATGGACGTGTCACGTAATTCTATAGAGAATATGAGCATTATATATACGCTCAATCATTTATTGAGCTACACTTGCTTAGAATACGAGCATTAAAAGATTGGTCATTCTTCAACATCAGATTTATCTCATGAGACAAGTTAGGTCATGCATGCACCATTCTCATTTAAATGCATAATACGAACTTTGAAAATTTTTATACAGGCAATGGATGGAAAAACAGAAGGTACTTACGTTTTACTCCAACCCTGCAAAACAAAAGGTACCAATCGGTTAGTATTGCAACATAAACATTATGCGAATTAATTAAACTATCAGCATGCTAGAGCATTTAAAAATAACAACTAAACTATAATATCAAGCAAAGCAGAAGGCACTTCTAAAACTTACTAGGTAATGAACGAAATATTTCCACTCATTCTTTCGAATCTCAGATTTCAGTACCTACAAGATCAAAGAAGGAAAACAGAACACATGAAGAAATCAGATGATAAGTCCTTGTATCATTTCAGTAAACTGTTATAAGAACAAACATGAATAAATTTCAATGGTTTCACATTTTGAGATAAAATTAAATTAGAATATGTGATTATGGATAAACAAAACTTTGCATACACAACTGTAGAACTGTTAAAAGAAATCTAACATAAAACACATGGCAAAATGTGATATGTGATGCATGGCATAGCAGATAACGCCTATCTAGTAGGCGATCACGAATTAGAGTAAGCGTCATGGAATATTTACATCTGTTTAATTACCAGATCACATCTGTCTGTCATTACTATTCGGTATAATGTGATTTAATTCGACCAGCGCACTTTCTTGTTACCGAATGCAATTGCAGTGTCTTTACCTATTTTGAACAATGTCTTTAATGCTACTACAAATCATGATTATAGAAGGAACTCATCACCATTTACATTGTCTGCACTACAACCACAGTAATCCTTGTAAAATTTGCCCATTAATCTAATCATGAAATGGCAATTAACTACTATGGTAACTATTATGGTAAGTTTATTACGCCCAGACGCACAATCCAACCTAGCAAACTAGAGACTTTTCAGCATAATACTTCAAAAGAAAAAGAATTTGTAAGCAAAACTATATTTTAACCTCTGATCTCAAACTGTTAACTGGTTAAATCAGATCATAAATGGTAACACTAGTTCAGACTTTTTGTATAAGTACATTCACCCTCCCATATAATCATCATGGAAATGTAATCATATCTAATCCCAATCACGTGTATTATGGTAAGTTTATTACGCCCAGACGCACAATCCAACCTAGCAAACTAGAGACTTTTCAGCATAATACTTCAAAAGAAAAAGAATTTGTAAGCAAAACTATATTTTAACCTCTGATCTCAAACTGTTAACTGGTTAAATCAGATCATAAATGGTAACACTAGTTCAGACTTTTTGTATAAGTACATTCACCCTCCCATATAATCATCATGGAAATGTAATCATATCTAATCCCAATCACGTGTAAATCTTACAACATGGACACTTAGGGCGCCTACGTAAATGAGTGTTACTTATTCTAGTTCACATATCATAGAAATTAGGCCAAGTTAATAAAGAAATACCTAAGTTGTTGATTGACATAACCAATTATCATATTACCCGAAACATCACTAAACATAACCGAAGCAATGCTCTAGAAACAAACAAAACAAAATGAAGCTTGAATTAGCTCTTAAAAAAGTAAAAATTCAACGATGATTGACTATTTTTACTGAATGTACCCTCCTCTACTAAATGAATCATTATATGTCTCTACTTTTACCCTACAGAGTACGTTTAGCCTATCCCGTCAACAATTCATGATTGAAACATTTCATTCCAATCACATACAATCCGCTATAGCACTGTATTCACCAAACTCAAATCTCAGTTCAAGTAAATCATCATCCAAACTTGCAAACATCCGATATCGAAATCAGGAACCCTAGCAATCCGATCAAGCCAGTATAAATCGAGTTAAAACATACGAAAATGATGCACGTGCCTTTGCTTCGTAGATACGAGGGCCATGGTAAGCGAGAACTTTCTCTCCGTCGTCGAAGAACTTGGTGTTGGTGGTAGCACGGCGGCGATTGGCGGCAGAATCGTCGGCATCGGTGGCGGAATCATCCTTTGAAGTCGCCATTAGCGAAGTGGTTCGGGGTAAACCCGCCTCTTTTTGATTTCGGGGGTTACGGTGGCGGTGTGTGCGCATTTTGTTCCTTGTGGTTGTTTTCTCCTTTTGTGGAGTAATTTTGTGATGGAAATGATAATAAGGGTGTAGCATATGTTACCGTTACATTTTATTTCGTGATAGGTAATAAGATATAACGAGATTACATAATAATTTATTGTTGATATGATTTGAATTTTAACCATTAGGGCATCTGAAATGGTAGAGGCAAAATGTGACGCTCATGTAAGAATGTTTTCTGATCGTACTCATACTTATTAAGATGTGTAATGGATTGCTCATGATAATCAATAAAGTAATAGTTACATGATAAATAATATTATTGTTTAGAAGTTGTATAATAGTTTTTTACTTGTCTTCTAACCTCTAAAAAAATATATATATATACATATATACGTGTTGCTTTAGTCGCTACAATGTAGATATGCATGGTTAACCAAACGCGTTTTGAATGTGTCGTGTGTGCTCTCTATCGTGGTTCATTGCCCCACTGACTAGTCCTTCATGCTGGCTAAGCTGAATAGTATATAGGTCGTCAGTTCATAATGTTATCATATCATTTGTTTTTGTCCTTTATGTTTATTTTATGTAAAATAATAGAAACATATATTGTGTTTGGATTTTTTTTTCATTAGCATTGATTTGTCATTTTTTCTTGAGGGCCCTAAAAGTGTGCGACGTCTTTTGCTGCAGACTCTTCACCTTTTTTTTTGAGATCGCTATTGAGACACATAAATGATTTGACAAGCGTGTCATAGTGTAGAAAAAAAATCATGTTATATAATAGTCATACTTGTACTCAGTTCTTATTTACAATAAATGAAGAGCACAGTTCAACGCTAAGGTCATTGGAAATGAAAGATTTATCCAAAACATTTATATTGTTGTTTGACTCCACAACAACGAAAAATGCATGCTAATTCCAAAATTCATGTGATGTTATGACCTCAAACATAATACTCTGGCGTGAATGGTCATCTTGCTGGCGTTGACCTCGCCAAACAACGGGGCAATTTGCCCACTCCTATAGTCGATGTTACTGAGCATCCTGAAGAAACCGTGTGTGACTTCGTGAGTCTCTCATAGTTGTTAAATATCACACTATGTCGGTTTCCTTAAATACTTGCCACCATATAGTGGTATCACATCTGTCAAGAGAATGATTTCAGTCTTCTGAGAAGGACTAAACCTAACTCATGTACCACTAACAACCAAACCTTTGAATACAAATAATGAATACGGTATTTTATTAACTTACTATATATAGCTAAGTAGGTTTATTAATTGTAAAATATCTTCGCAAAAATGGTAAAAACTATCCATCTATGTTTTCTCCAACATATTCAAATACTTGTCTCATGAGTCTTCACTAGTGTCATACCCAAGTTGATGAATATGCGAGATTCACTTTTGTAGTGCGGTAAACCGAAGGCGGTCCTTTATGCCCATTTTTTGTTTAAAATACTTTAAATTGTAGCCCATATCCTTAACTACTTTATGAATATGCGCGAAACACCATAAATTTTGAAACAACTTTGTTTAAATCTTTACCTTTGTTGAGGTTGGATCTCGGTCAGGCTTGACCTCAAGATCATGTTAGGTATCGTGTATGACTTCAAAATGTGGGGTGTCTCGGGTATGGCATGATAGTAGCTTGGTCGGGCATAAGAGGTCAATAACAATTTTGTTTCCGCCTGCTAAGCTTTAATTGTGGTTGTGCGGAAATGGAGTTCTAGTTTGTATCCCATGGGGGAAAAGACAAGATGAAGAACGGGTTGTAAGGGTTCGGACTGTGGTGTTTCGCGCATGGGTTGTGCAACAAATCACCTCCACGCCTCGCACGTGAGAGGTGTGCCCCACAGCCTTACTAAAATATAAATGGATGTTTGTTTTATAAATAAATAATATATAAATGTATACTGGTGTTTTTGTTATTTGTTTGTTTGTATCTCTCTAGCTCCTAGTTAATTTTTAATATCAAATCATAGTTAAAAAAAATAAAAACGAAAAATATAAATGGACGGTGGAGATTTGTTTCATCATTTGAGGTGGAAAAAACCAAGTAGAATGTTTACGTGGAGTTCTAGAAAGACACGAAAGGCTGACCACGTGCATACTTCATCGTACGAATGTAGATCCCAAAATCTTAGTTTACCAAATAAAATTTGTGCCTTGATTTGGATGGATATAGCAAGTTGACAATCATACATTACCATAGTACTCTTGTTGCGTTTAATAATAGGCAAGTGTATTTAATGTATAAAATAATATCAATAAGTAATTATAAATCAATTCCTTATTCATTGAATCATTTTTGAACAAATACGTGAAAGTGAAGTAACTCTTTTAGTTGTTGTGTTGCACTTACATGGGAAATAATTACAGCTATAAGTTTTTGAATCCATTAACACACGAATACAATATTAGACATGAAGAATTCTCGTATCAGCTTCTTTAGTTGCGTATCAGTAGCAAACCAAACCAACTTTCACGTCACAAAATTTGTAAACAAACACAAGTTGAAAACATTTAGAAGCATTGTAACTATAATAATATAGTGACTTTTTAACTTTATTAATTTAGTAAACCGTAACTAATAGGACGTACATTGGTTAAGTGTTTAGTTCACGTTGTTACCCATCAACACTCGCTAAACATGAATATTTTCAAGCCATGTTATCGTTCTTTGGTATACAGTACTATGTGAAATTTGTTTTTACGTATTTCATTTTTACTTTTACTATTCATAATTTAGATGATGGTTTCGTATCAACTTTATTCCATTCGGATCCATGCTATCACTTTCTTTTTTTTAGAACCAAAATAAGTGTGATATCGTATATAATTAACTACAAGATAGATGATGATAAAATGCATTATCAGTTCATATAATTTTGATATATTTGATTTGCTAACAATTGGAGCAAATATAAATACAGATTTGTTTATATACTTTTCAAACAACTAAGAAGTATTTTTAAACCATCATACATTATCCACCGATCAAACACCAAAAATGAACCTCACATCCCTAAAAGCCCTTCACCGTCCTTTAGTAATTCCCAATCCCTTTATATAACCATTAACAAAGAAGTATATTTTCTTCTTCTAACAAACCACACACCATTGTTTCCCTCACTTCTCCACCACCCTTTAATTCTCTCAATATTCCTTTAGTTCTCACAATAAGCACCAGTTTATACACATAATAAACCCGGACCTACCATCAAATGGCAACTAAAACGCGTTTGTGTTCATGGGCGTTGGTGTTCATGATCATGCTGGCTTCGGCCAATTCGAGAAACATACCACCATCAACAACACTAGGTAAAACTACTACTGATAATATCGTCACGACAACAAAGGATGTGGAAACAATTGAAACTCTAAATCAACATGTTGTAAGAAAAATTCAAGAATACAACACATCTTACTCTGGCCCTAGTCACGGTGGAGTAGGTCATTAGTAGGTGTATATGGTGTAATAGGTTTCATTAGTACTTGCTCTTCATAGTGCATAGTGCATACACTTTTATATTTTCATACATATATATTGTAGTGATATGATTGATATTTCAATTCTCTTCATGAGTTGGCATCTAAATGTAGTGTCTTTTTTTGTTAGAATCCGATTTTTTATGTATATTTTTTATAGATTACATTTCTGTGTGCTAACTCATAGTGTTTTTATGTTAGTAATGGACTAAAATTTAAATAATCATAGGATCACATATATATACGGAGGATTTAGTTTCATTATACGACTTAATTTAGTTCAGATTTGAATTTAAACCGTTACCCTTCACACACATATATAAGCATATGATTTGTATTGTTCTTATGAAATTATCATCAGATACATCCAAATCAATTAGAATATGGTTATAGAAAAATAGAATATTTACGACCTAATGTCGGTCGTAAAAACCGTAGTGGGTAATCCTATTTTGTGACCTTTATACGACCACTGTTTTTTTGCAAGCGAACTTCACATCAAGTTTGTAATCGCCATATTTAGAACCAATTTGCTAGTGATTCCTATCTAGATCACGTCGTGTGTCCGTCTCACATAGGTTACATTTAGATTATAATTAAACAAAGAGTAAATTACTGTTTGCATATCTAGCATTTGTTAATTTTACCTGCTTCAGTCTGTAAAGTTTCAAATTTTCATTTTACCCCCTAATATTTCATTATTGTCTCCATTTGAGTCTAAAACCCTAACGTGATTAAACTTCTCTATTAACTATTTGTAAAGTGATGAAAATACCCTTACTAGCCACCATACTTGTCCATCAATAATTAAACCCTAATCACACAACTAGCCATTATTTTTTGAAGCATATACCTCACCCGCAACACCACCATGGACACACCTGCCACCACACCCTCATCATCACCGCCACACCATCACCCGAAAACACCACCGCTACCACATCTCCGACACAGTATCAGTAATTTTTGGATCACGTTTTTGGGGCTAGATATGTTGCAGGAGAAATGGTGGTTGGATGTGGGTGACAGACAGAGCTCTAACGAGTGATAGGGAGATGATTATTGATTCTTTTCACTCATTTTGGAAGGTTAAACCCGCCTCCAACGCCGAGCAACACCATCATTCATCTTTATCTTCTTTCTCAAAAACCACTCCCCTACCCCTATCAATATATATATTTGATTTTCAGACCTCATTCGTTGTCTATTTGACGCTGCCAAAGCCACCACCAATCCCGTCCTACGATGTTGAGTCGTTGATAGAGCCACCAACCTTTATCTAGAAAACTTATCGATGAGGACAACATGCACCATAACCATCACCATTATCATAATTGCTGCCGACCAAGTCCATCTTCCTCTCCCTCACTCGTTCATTGCAAACAACCATCAACGATAATGGTGGCAATTCTGATCACGGGTTCAACAATTCTATTTTAGGTGCTAGTGTTTAGGATGAGGCATCAATGGTGGTGACATTTTTGGGTAGATGATGAAATAATTTTAGGTTCACTAGAGAGTTGCGAGTACTAGGCATAGACGAAGAGTACTTGAACACAATAATTTATAAAGAAATTAATTTTCAAGAAATCATATATATATATA